>JBAMBO010002237.1:0-10643 GCA_037044535.1 Lordiphosa magnipectinata | reverse complement strand
CATATAAGGTTGTCAAAAAAGTCTTGCGGTATTTTTATTGAATTTTCAATTGTTCATAAAATTGGTTATAATAATGCGATTTAAGTCAAATATGCGCCGTTTTGTTCGATGACGAGTTCCCAACGAGATGCCAACTTCATAATGCCCCTCTTATAGAAGCTCGCTTCCCTATTGGCAAAAAACTCGGAGAGCCAATTTTCACAGGACTCTCTTGTGGCCAACTTCCGACTACCAAGCTCGTTCGCCATGGACAGAAATAGGTGGTAATCACTTGGTGCGAGATCCGGACTATACGGTGGATGCAAAAGAACCTCCCATCCGAGCTCCCGGAGCTTCTGGCGCGTCACCAAAGATGTGTGTGGCCTGGCGTTGTCCTGATGGAAGACAATTCGGCCTCTGTTGATCAAAGATGGCCTCTTCTGCATGAGTGCTGCATTCAAGCGGGCCAGTTGTTGGCAGTACAGGTCCGAATTGAGCGTTTGGCCATAGGGGAGCAGCCCGTAGTGGATGATTCCCTGCCAATCCCACCAAACACACAGAAGACACCTTCCTTGGCCGTTAATCCTGGCTTGGCCACTGTCTGGGCAGCTTCACTGCTTTTCGACCACGACCGTTTGCGCTTCACGTTGTCGTAAGTGACCCACTTTTCATCGCCAGTCACCATCCGCTTCAAAAACGGGTCGATTTTGTTGCGATTCAGATGCGATTCGCATGCATCCATACGGACAAAAATGTTTCTTTGCGTCAAGTCGTGTGGCACCCATACATCGAGCTTCTTTTTGAATCCAAGCTTCTTCAAATGGTTTATAACGGTTTGATGACTCATGCCCAGCTCCGGTCTCTTTCGATCAATTCAGCGATTTTATCGCAATTTTCGACGACAGGCCTTCCGGACCGTGGCGCATCTTCGATCACCTCTGCACCAGAACGAAAACGTTGAAACCATCGTTGTGCGGTGGAAATGGAAACTGTATCGGGTCCATAAACTGCACAAATTTTATTGGCAGCATGAGATGCATTTTTTCCTTTATCGTAGTAGTACTGTAAAATATGCCGTATTTTCTCTTTATTTTGCTCCATGTTTGCGACGCGATAACTCACGAACGACTAAAAACAAACAACAATAAATCACACGTGTTAGCGCGTGAAGAGAGCTTTCCAAAAGCGCGCTTGCAAAGACAACCTTGCGGAAATACCGTAAGACTTTTTTGACAACCTTATATATCCTATATCGCCTTCTGCAGATAAAGTTCGTACATCTAACTCTTCAATTGCATTTTTGGTTAACAATTTAAAATTACAAAGGGGCAGAAGCTGGCTCATCGCCCAACCAAACAAATCATTTGCATCTATATAGAGTAATAAATTTATTTTTAGAGTTAAATTTCTCAAGATATTTATTGTTTGCAGTTGATTGCCGTAGAGTGCATTGAGTAAGACCTCTGCTAAATATCAGGGTCACTTATAAGCTCAAGCTCAACTTTGGTAAATTTAAGCATAGCATCCCATGATATTGAAGGAGCAGTAACATAATTATTCGGATCTAACTTATATATTTTTAAGCAAATAGATCTAAAATTTTCAAAAACATCAGCGAGTATTAGTACATCGCTTTCCAAATAAAGTTTGAGGTAATCGCTTATTTTTTGACAACCAAAGGAACGCCAAACTTCTTGGGCAAACTCATAGTCTTCCTTACTACACTCTTCATCATTAAGAGAGTTATAAAATAGTTCGCTTGGAGGAATTCAAAATTCAAATCAAAACTATTTAAATAGTCATGTGGAAAGACACCTTTTCGGCGCATCTGGTCAAATTGAGGTCCACTGAAATTCTTCTTAAATATTTTAAAATTTTGGGGTTCCATATAACTAGCTATTATTATATTTATGTACTACATAAGAAAAAGCTGCGCTTGCCGTGTGCTTTTGTGCCTTGGTGGTGGATGAGCAGTTAGGTCCATTCACCGCATAGGAATAACTCTCCAAGACCGCCTCGATATCTGCATATATCGTTACAGGTGGTGATAATTTTTTATGATGATTAGTGAACGCGGTTTTGGTGTTGGGATAAACAGCCGCTACTTTTCCACATTCTTTGAAATCGTGTGTTTTATTATCGGAAGCATAGCATTGCAAGCAATTATGACAAAACACATGTTGATGAGCGTTGGAAGTATCGAGACTAGCATAATGTTGTCATGCTTGTTATGAAGGCATAGTGTAGAAGATATTTTGCTTCGTTATTAATCCCGAGCAAGCTTATATGGTACAACCGTCGATCCTTAGACCTTATTGTAGGACCAACAACATATTCATTGTTAGGAGTACCGTCAATTTCATAAACATTGATACCATAGTCGGGATTCTTTTTTTCAAAAGTTTCAATTCCTTTTTTGGTGATTGGAAATTGTATATTTTTAAAGTCGTGTCATTGTCCTTAATATACTATAATATCCTGTGATATATCGAGTATTTTGTAGTATGATGTGTTTGTTAATCTTTTTCTTACTGTCCCAGATTTGTAGTGGCGCTTGAAATAAAACTATAAATAGTCCCGAAAAGTAACGGCGTTCCGAATTCAAACCGAATGGCCGTTAGAATTCAAATTAAGTCATCCGCTTAAAAGTATGCAACCCGTGGAGTTTTAGCTTCTTTCCTGTGGGTGTCAAAGAAAGTCATAGAAAAGAAACCTATTAACAGAGTTCACGGAGAGGCAAGTATAAGAGGGTGGCTTTCTCATTTATGTTACCAGCCTTCGTCGCTTAGCTCACACCCACGATCTATCTTTCGCTTTTTGGCAGTCCACCAGATCAGAAGTCTTTCTTCAAGTGCGGTCACAAATACCTACAAAAAGTGAAAGAGTTGTTCGTCTAAAAATCCAAAAAAATTTAAAGTACGAGTGAGCCGCAGAATTTGAACTGTAGCGGTCTGCAACGGCGAGTGCGCCCAAACCTATAAACAAAGTGCCATACTCAACTGGGTAAGTTGGCCAGTTTGTCCCTAAAGAAATTTTCGTTGTCCGTTTTTTTATGTGGCCGATGTGTCGAGATCGAACTTATAGTTTTTTTCCTTTCCACCTTGATCTTCTTTTCAGGTGTGGCACAAATTACACCAAAAAAATTTAATGGCTGCTCCATCACCCGAAGCAAAGCCCAATAGGCCGCCTTGTTCATAGATGTGTGGTATCTTCCAATTCCAATGATTAGCCAGGTCCCAATATATATATTGTCCACCTTTATTTGTATAGTTTTGATCCACCCTTATTTCTCATACATTGAAATTGAAAAATATATTGTTTGGGTGAGGCACCATGTGCACTCTTTTGTGGTCATTTTTATTCTGTTTCTTGGTTTGCTTAAGCTAAGCGTACATGGGTATATTCTTACTGGCTAGCGAGAGAGTGTGAGCGTTTGTATGTACTTATATGTATATATATGTATGTGCGTGTATGACTCGAACGTACCGCAGCAACGCGCTGGCGGCAAAATGCTAACGCTGCACTTTTGTTAGAGTTTGAGTGAGGCATGCTCATATTACACATTTATGTGTTTGGGTTATTGCTCAAGTGCAACAATGTATGTGCATATGTTTATTAAATTATATAAGTGTTGTATTTGTATAAATATATATATGTATATAGTTATGTTTGTAGGCTCACTACATCTCACCTTTTAGAGAAATAACGTAATTTATGAAGTTATTTAATATTTAATTAATAAAGAAATTACAAATTTTTTTATTTTTTGGAGGTTAATAAAATGAAGTATATTTGAATAAAGTGTTTATTTAGTATTTGGTTGAATTTAATTTGCTTTTTATATTTATTTGAATGATTAATAAATGTAAATGGTTGATCAGGCCACCACCTTTTTGATTTTTGGTTTCAGTTTTACTATTTTGAAGTCTATTTGCTGTATTCTTTGAGTCTGTCTTTGTGTACTTTTTGTATTTTGTTTTTCTTATCTTTAATTAAAATATTGTCTTTATCTTCTATTCCTGTCACTAAATATGGACCTAAATATACTGGTTCCAACTTATGGCCAGTTTCATTTCTTAGTAAAACGTTATCTCCTATTTTCAAGTTAAAGTTATTTATTTTCTTTTCATAATATTCCTTGTTCTTAGCCTTATGCTGTTCTAGCATTATTCTAGCTCTTTTATATGCTATTTCTAGTCTGAACTTAACTTCCTTAGCGTAGTCTTCTACATTGTATAGTGGATCTATCCTGTCTATACTATTAAAATCTTTTGGTAAGTTATTTGATTTTCCAAAAATAAGTTCATATGGACAATAATCATGAGTTGCAGATGGTGTAGTATTAAAACAATACACAAAATACTGTAACCATGTATCCCAATCAGTTTTGTCGACTGATATGTATGAACGTATGTACTCATTGAAGGTTCTATGACTTCTTTCAATGGTACCTAAAGTCTGGTGATGGTGTGCAGTTGACGTTATGTTATCTATTGTCAGATATTTGCACAGGTCATTTATAATAGAATTCTTATATTCTGTTCCCATGTCCGTAATGAACGTCTTCATTGGACCATACTTTAGAATAAAAGATTCGAATATTGCTTTAGCGACAGTATTCCCATGTCCTTTTATTTGCAACTGGAATAGCAACTAAATATTTGGTTAAATCACATATTAAAGTGACTGCATATTCGTTTCCATTCTCTGATTTTGGTAGTGGGCCAACAGTGTCCACTATCACTCTGTCAAAAGCATATATTGGGGTTTCTGTTTTAGTCATGGGTGTTTTTGTATGCTTCGTTATTTTTGAAGTCAGGCATTTATGACATCTATTTATGTACTCTCTGATATGACGAGTCATATTTTTCCAATAATAGTGTCTTTTTATTTTTGCTAGCGTTTTGGTTATGCCTGTATGACCTCCTTGAATTGGATCGTCATGGAATGTAAACATTATCGCTTCTTGATCTTTCTCATTATTTATTAGGGTCACCGGCTTGAGTAGCGCTACTCTTAGAGTCTTTAATATTTTATTGCCCATTTTTTTAAAAGTGTCTATTGAAATTGATTCAAAGATCTTTTCGCACGGTGCCACTGATATTTGGCTGATATTAAGTATACCGGCTTGTCTTTCAAGCCTTTGGAAGAACTGACCTAAGTCTAGGATTCCATTGGTGTACAAATCGCTAATATCGATTCTAGCTATAACTTTTCTTCCATGTTTTAACAAACATTTAAGTGGGGTTATTCGCAATGTCACTATTTTTCGTAAGCCGTCATTTGTGATAACGTCATATACGTTGGGCTGAGAAGCGTTTTCAAGAGATTGCCTAGGCATATCTACTTGTTCATTTCCTGCGCAGGATTTTTTCTGTTTACTTTGAAATCTGGTAGTGACTTTTAGTATGTTCGTGTTTATTTGTTTTAATTCTTTTATTGTTATTCGTGACAGCGCGTCGGCCACGAAATTATCTTTACCCTTTAGATACTCAACTGTAAAATCATATTCTTCTAACTCGAGCCGCATGCGTGTTAGTTTAGAGCTGGGATTGACCATCGAAAACAAATAAGTAAGGGGTCTATGGTCTGTTTTCACTGTGAAGTGTTTGCCATAGATATATGGTCGAAAATGTAATATTGCCCAATGAATAGCTGCTAATTCTTGTTCTGTAGTGCTCTTATTGCTTTCACCTTTTGTGAATGAGCGTGATGCATATGCTATCGGTAGTTGGAGTCCGTTATGGTTTTGAGTTAAAACCGCTCCACAAGCTTGTTTGCTTGCATCTGTGATTATGCAAAATTCTTTGCTAAAATCTGGGTACTGCAGTAGGGTAGGTTGCATAAGTTTGTTTTTTAGATATTCGAATGCGTTTTGGCAGTCAACTGTCCATTCGAAAGGGACATTCTTTTTACATAATCTTGTTATGTGCCGTGAATAGTCGGCGAAGTTTTTAATAAAACGTCTATAATAATTGCAAAATGCAACAAAACGTCTAGCGCTGTCCGCATCGTGTGGGACTGGGTAATTTTTGATGACTTCATATTTCTTGTCATCTGGCAAAATTCCTTTGTCTGTGCATTTATGACCTAGGAAGGTCACTTCGTGCATAAAAAATGAGCATTTTTGGGGATGTAGTTTAAGATTGTGTTTTCTGCATAATTGAAAAACATCTGTTAAATTTTTAATCATATGTTTTTCGGAACAACCAATAACTATTAAATCATCCATATAGAGAAATGCTTGGGAAGGTTCAAGCCCAGAGAATGCGATAGTCATCATTCTCTGAAATGAATTTGGCGCTATTTTTAAACCAAATGGTAGTCGCGTGAAGCGATATGAGCCATTGCTCGTTGAAAAAGACGTTATATTTCTTGAACTTTCTTCGAGTTCAATCTGATGAAAACCTGACATTAAGTCAAGGCATGAGAAATATTTTGCTCGACCTAGTTGATCTAAAATATCGTCAATTCTAGGGAGTGGAAATTTATCTGATAGCAGTTTTTTATTTATTTGACGATAATCAATTACTAATCGCCATTTTTTTTGTTTCTGAGCCCGGAAGGGCTTTCTTTGACAAGTAGAAGTGGGTTGTTGTACTCGGATACAGATGGTTCGACGATGTTGTCGGAAATGAGTTTCTCAACTTGTTTTTGTATTTCATCTGTTTGGCTATGCGGGCTTCGATAGTTTTTGATATATACTGGCTCATTGTCTTTTAGCCTTAGCTGTTGTTTATAAAAGTTGTTGGTTGTAATTGATTCGGTTTCAAGTCCGAATACATCGACATATTCTGTGCATAATTCAGTTAATGTTTCTTTGAAAGGAGGGGGAAAGTTTTTCGACAATGCTTCCATAACTTTTTCTTTTCTGTCTTCTGAATTTAATTAAAATATTTCGTACTCGTGCAATGATTCAATTTTTACCTCGTTAAGGTTGACCATTACTGCTTTGTTGGTTGTATTTAAAATTCGGACATATGCATTTTTAGATTTGGTTATCGAATTTGCGATAAAAATTCCATTTTGAACTTCTTGATTTGGAATTAGAATGTGATCATCGTTTGTGTTCACTTTAATTTCTCGGACAATTTCGGATCTTGCTGGTAAGATAATGGCATTTGTATCGTTTGAATGTGATATTGGAATCGAAATTTCATGATCCAAATTATCTGGTCGGAGTACGAACCGATCTTGGACTGGGTTTATGTCAAGAATACCATTATATTCTCTGAAGAAATCCATACCAAGAATTCCATCACCTGGTATAGGAAAATTGGGTGATACCAAATGAAAATTGTGTGGTATTATATATTGGTCTGACTGAATTTCTACGAAGGCCAATCCTTTGGAATTAGTTACACCTTCGCCTATTCCAGATATTTTTGAAATAGTGTTAAAATCTATATTGATAAATTGATCTGAGTTCTCTTTGAGAACTGAGATATCTGCACCTGAGTCGATAAGTAATGTGAGATTTTTTCCAGTATTTTCATTTTTTACTTTTATAAAGACGCTGAGTTCTGGGTTGATTGTATAAACTTGCTTTATTGTTGGCGAGTTTCTAAAGGGTTTTGGGAGTTTCCCGAGTTACCTTGTGCAACTCTTACATTATTGTTGTTGTTTCTGTTATTATTGTTTTGGTTGCCACGGCTTTGATTCCAATTGTTGGAATTACCTCTGTTGGCGTTGCCATAATTTTGCTGAGAACCTCTATGATTTCCTGAGAAATTACCACGGCCTCTGTTGTTATAGTTGTTGTTTCCTCTGTAATTACCATAATTCTGATAGTTACCTCTTCCCTGGTAATTACCTCTGTTACTGTTACCCCTGCCTCTATTCTGGTAATAGAAGACAGTGCTCGGGCTTCCAGTAGCTTTTGTGCAACAGTGTATATATTTTCCAATAGCATCATTTATTGTGCTAAAGTTTCCTGCTTCAAGTATTGTCTTAATTTTGTCATCGTGGCAATTTTGGATCATAGCTGAGATTGCTTCTTTTGTGGCGAAGTTTTCAGCATTATTAGCATCTAGACCATTGTCTATATATGCTGCCTCTAGTGATCTGCGGAGGTTGTCTATTTCTGTGGTGTATTGGGATGCCGTTTTACCTTTTTGTTGAATACTCAACATTTTGGCTTTTAGAACATCCACTGATTCACCTTTTACGACTTCTTTTAGTTTTGCAATTATTCCATTTATGGTTGTTTCATTTTGTACTTTGTACAATATTGGACCAATTATTTTGGACTTTATTACCTCAATCGCTATTGCTTCCTGGTTGCCCTTTGTTAGTCCAACCAGTTTTAAGGCTGTAATAAATCTTTCCAAGAGTAGCTTTCGTCCGTCAAAGTCAGGTACGATTGAAGATACCTCTTTGACGTACTGTCTATCTTTTGCTATTTGGTCTGTCATGTTGATAGATATGTTCTGTGTAGTCTCTAATTGTTCTGAGCTAGCAGGTGTATTAACTGCTGCTGGTGTATCTTCTCTATTCGTTTCTATCGCAATGCTGGACTTGTCATCCATTAATACCGATTTGTCGAATGTTGCTGGAAAATCTAGTGATGTAGGGCAAAACGATTGTAGTTTATGCCTATTTGATATATGTACTAGATTTTCTCTTAGACGTTTGAGAACATCTGACGCTTGTGTCCAATGTAAGGAACTTAATCTGGCTTTATTATCATTAATTATCCTTCGTACTTCATTATATGTGCGATTTAGTATCTCAATGTGCTTACTTTTTGTTTCGTTTGAAATGACTGCACTTTTATTGAGACATTTGAAGGATTTATCAAATTCTACTCTATTTTGTTTGATAAGTTCAACTATTTTATTCCATTCCATATGAATGGTATTATCATGCTAGTTGAGTCTCTGTTAACTTTATTGTTTTCTTAGTAATTGTACTTTAATAACTAGGTTTCTTCCTAAATTCATTGTTTTTGTTTTAAGGTTTACATATACTTTTTCTTAATACATTTGTTGTGCATTTGGTATATTTTTATACCGATGCTTATGCACATCAATACTACAATAACTATCAAAAAAACTGAAATCAATTCTATATGAGGGGATATTACCTCGATTTTGTTTATAACATTTGCGGTAGAATCTACCGTCTTAGTATCTATTAGACCCATCTTGGGCCAAGATTTAAGTAAAATCAATGGGATGTCCAGTTTTTGGAATTAAACTGAAACGATCGTTTAGGCAATAATTTAAGAACTAATTAGTTTTGTTTTTATTTAAATTTTTTGAAATTATTTCATTTTATTCAAATAAACTTATAAAATTGTTTTTTTTTCATTCCTATGTTTAACAATTAAACATTTTTTTGTTTTTTTTTTTTTTTTTACTTTTTGCCCAAATGGCTAAAACTCGTATGTATAAGACACACGATCCTAATACACCTCGTAGGTGGAGAGAAAGGTTTTACCGTATTTGACGGTTTACATTTTCCTACCTAATTTTCGCAAAAGCTTTACGGGCTTAAGCTTCTCTAGCGCCACTGTAGCAGCACCAGTTAACAATGTTTTTACAATCATTAATTTCATTTCTTATGTTTAAAAAATTTCAACTTATTTTAATTAAATTTTATTCGGCTTGATATCTTCCTGCTAGCTGCTGCTGTTGTCCTGAGCCTTTGGTGTAGGCGATGCCGGTGCCGGACTGCACAGGCTGCTGCTGATGTCTGTGGCCTATGAGCTCAGGCGGTGCCGGTGCTGGTCGCACAGGCTTGCACTTTCTCTAGGGTGCATGTGTAGTGGCAGTGGGGTGAATCGAACCCTACAATCCGCTGGACATTCCTTCTTCATCTTTGGTAGTGGTTTCTTTTGGGGTTGGGAGGAATTAGTTTTCGTTTTATTTGTGGGTGCTGGTGGTACCAGTGGAGTTGTTGGGTTTTGTTTTTCCTCTTTGAGGAATTGTAGTTCAATATTTAATTTAGCAGCTGTATCCCACGGTGGAGGAACAGTGCCATTTAGGAGTTTTTGTAGGTGGGCAATTCTTTTCTGAATTGTTCTTCTTTTACCACCTTTAGTTTTGGACTTTTTGCCAACACACTGGCAATTCATTTCAAAAATTTTTCCAACAACTCTCACTGTACTCACTCAGATTCTCAGTTTCAAGGTCTCCAGACCCTCGTCAGATTCGTAGATTCCTGGGTCTCCAGACCCTCGTCACGGTCGCCATGTGATATCTTTCAATTCCAATGATTAGCCAGGTCCCATATATATATATTGTCCACCTTTATTTGTATAGTTTTGATCCACCCTTATTTCTCATACATTGAAATTGAAAAATATATTGTTTGGGTGAGGCACCATGTGCACTCTTTTGTGGTCATTTTTATTCTGTTTCTTGGTTTGCTTAAGCTAAGCGTACATGGGTATATTCTTATTGGCTAGCGAGAGAGTGTGAGCGTTTGTATGTACTTATATGTATATATATGTATGTGCGTGTATGACTCGAACGTACCGCAGCAACGCGCTGGCGGCAAAATGCTAACGCTGCACTTTTGTTAGAGTTTGAGTGAGGCATGCTCATATTACACATTTATGTGTTTGGGTTATTGCTCAAGTGCAACAATGTATGTGCATATGTTTATTAAATTATATAAGTGTTTATTTGTATAAATATATATATGTATATAGTTATGTT
>JBAMBO010002235.1:0-15790 GCA_037044535.1 Lordiphosa magnipectinata | reverse complement strand
ATGCCTTGCAGAGATCGAAGTGGAGCTGCTGACCATGAGAGGCATGAATCTGCACCTATACCAAGAAGCACTTAGATGTTTTCTAGTGATAATAAAATGTGACTTTTATACGTGCAATTCCTTTACAAGTAAATATTTTATATTTTTAAAAGAGAAGAGAGGTTGCGGATGGAGCAATCAACCTTCTAAATGCTTGTAAGCAGGCTTTAATTGTTGAGAAAGGGGGGACTCAAGTTGCCGCAACGCCATTCCACTGCTGTAAATTGCACAATATCTTTAATGTCCACAACAGTACCAACAATGAAAATTGAACGCTTGCGTCAAATGAGCTTTGGTAGCAGCCAAACCAATCTAATACTTCTTCTGACTACTCTTCTGGTGCTAGAGAGAATTAAGAATATAAGCGTATTGCATTGCACAAATAGTTTGATACTGTTAATCAATACCAAACTGGAATTCTTGGGCATACAATGAAATTTCTGTGGCGCCATCCCAGTCGGGAGTCATTGCGCTTATATGAAGCTGGCGGCCAAAAATACTTCCAGTATGGATATCTGATTATATCTGATTTTTTCTATGAATAATCAAATACTGATGTTTACTTATAAATATATGTCTCAACGTGAAGTGACAAAACTTAATCGACATTAACTTCGGTAAGCATTGGATATGATGAGTTGCATGAGCGTAAGGCAGAAGCAATAAATTCGTCGGGTTTTAACAGCTCAGCAATTCTTCGTGGTTTTGTGCTTTTTAGAAGACTCTATAAAATCTATTTACGGCCGTCCACGATCATCACTTTTTGGGCTTTGTCCAAAGAGCTCCAAAAGCCCAAGGATCTTCGGAGGTCAAAGGATCGCCTAGACTTTGAGGAGCGTCAAAAATCTTTTCAGCAAAAAATTAGTTGAAAGACGCCGAAAGGCTCAAGAACACCAAAACCCAGAAGATTGTCAAATGTAACGGAAGCGTCAAGTCACAGAATCGTATAGATTTTCTAGAGCAACAAAACCACTCAACATCAGCTGACCGAACCAGCCCACAGAACCACTAATAATTCTTACTCAAACCTTCCGTCCCCTTTGGATAGGCCAGTTTCGCCTCTTTCTCCAAGCAGTTGCTTCGCCTCGAGGAGCAGCTGGCTGTTGCTCGAGCCCGTGATCGGTTTTTGTTCGCTGTCGTAAGCGTGGTCGTCCCATACCCAGTCTGGGTAATCGTGTGGGAACAGAATTTCTAACCTGTCTGGCCGAATTGGACAGACAAATACTGTGTGCCGAAGCTGAACCTGTTACATGGAGGGATCTGTTTGGCTCGGAAGCACGTTTTCGCTTCCTCCAACATGTGAACATGTGTTTGGATGACGCTTTCGACAAGCTACGTCACGTGGACGTACGACCCCATATCCGCACTGCAGCACGGTTTTGATTGAAGCAGCTGCAGGGATTTTTCTATGACGACGTTCCTGGTGCTCCACACACTTATAACAACCAGAACAAGATATCAACTTTTTTACTTGGCCCCAGCTTGGCCAAACCTCTGGTGATGGTGGCCGATCGAATTTACTTTGCCTTTTGCTGGCTATTTGAGAAAGAGGCAAAGTCCCAAATGGAAGAGCCAAAATCAATGGAACCACCTCTATTGGCCGATTCCGAGCATGTGCCGCCAAATCCACAATTTCCCAATATTGGCAGTAACAGGTATAAACTTGACGTAAGCTCTTCCAGACCCAAGAACATGATCAAAAACGGGAAACCCGACCAGCGACATGATGGTAGTGTCGTAACCACCGTATTTCCACCCCAAAAATTGTAAATAGTTTGGATAATTTGAAATAAAGTTTAGATCTAATTTGACTCACCTTGCATCCGGACTTGCTGGCTGCTGGATTTAGTTCTATATTAATATTATTGGGGTCCATTATTAAGCCCAAGCTCTGAAGATTGCACATTTGTGGCATCTGCATGGTGGGTGTGGGTACCTTAAGTACCGCAACAGTACAATCAATGCTCCAGGCACTCATCGTTGCCGTGCAAATTTTCTGGCATTTTGAATTTTCGGGTGGGCGTGGGGATGTCTACTGTTCCTTTTTCTGGTGAGGATTTAAGTAGAAAATGTACACTCTCAAAAAAAAGCCATAGTACGTTTAGGAGAAATTCTCATAGTGTTCGGAGCGAACAACAAAATATTTTCAAATTGTAGAAAATAGGGGAAAAAATTAATATAGGAGGCCTTGTCAAAAATATTTGGGCGAATGTACATTAGACCGGAATTTTCTCCATACGATGTTCAACATGTGAAGTTCTGTGCGCAACATGGCTCAAAAAATTCAGTATTTTTTATAGAGAATTTATCCAAAATCCAGAATCAAATATTTTAAGGTTTGATGGCCACGACAAGGCTTTAAAAGTTTTAATTTCCCCTTAATTTATCTTTATTCTATCCAGCCCGTGAGCTGGCGATCCCCGCAGCGTTCGCCCCCGCGCTGGCGTTAGCCCTTTGCGACCGGGCGAGCGCTTGGGCTGGCGTTAGCTCACGACCTGCGGGTATCGCCAGCTCGCGGGCTGGCGAGAACACGCCTGGCGCCCAGCTCACGGGCTGGAGGCTGGGAGTATGGGACTTTAACAACATGAAAATCCGCAAGACGGGAGACCGCTAGCGGGCTGGGGACGTGGATTTAAATTTCATCATAGTGCGCAATCACCTCATTTTTTGGTCTCTTATCAGCGTTAACAGCAGAGCGTTAAATAAGCGCTTGAATCCCCATATTCACCCTACTCGAATGCGATGATAGCGGCCACGAACCGGCGAACCGAAATCTAGGACTGCATCACATTAGCCAGTGGCGGGCTTTTGGGGGTTAGTTGGTGCTGCCCTGCTTCAGAGCTATACAGCAGAACTCAGTCCTCAAAGTAGCTGGCAATTAGCGGGATGAGGTATTGGGAGATTCTTCGGTCGCTAAGTGCCTGCAGTACCTTGGTCCAGCTTGCAGAATTAAAAGCGTTTTTCACGTCTATTGTGCAGATCAAGCAGTACTGCTTGGCTCCACCCGCCCATCTCGTTCCTTCTATGGCATTTTAGTGAGTCTGGCAACTGCACCTATGGCGTCTGTTGTGCTTCGGTGCTGAAAGGCCGCTTTGATGTTCCAGTTCACTCTCCAGACTGTTGCAGATTATTCTTTCGAATATCTTGTCCGTGGTGTCTAGCATGCACAAGGGTCTGTACGATGAGGGGGTTTCAAGCTCCTTTGATGGTTTCGGGATGAGGACTAGGCGCTGTCGTTTCTATATCCGTGGTACAGTCCGCTCTGTGATGCATTTGTTGTAAAGCTCAACAATCGCATTGGAGTGAGCAGTACTAAAGTAGAATGACGGCTTTTAGGGCGTTATTGGGCACACCATTTGGACCTGGGGCCTTGTCCTGTTTAATTTCACTCAATATGTGGAGGACTTCATTTGAGTTGGTAAGGACACCGTCTTAATCCTCGCCACTTGTTCCAGGAACTGCTACAAGTGGCTGCGGCGGAAAAAGTGTGTATACAATGTTTTCCAGTTGTATGGGGCATGAAGGCATTGGTTGCCTGTGCAGTTTCGCCATTACCAGCTTGTACGTTGCTCCAAAGGGTTGGGCGTCTGCAGCATCGCAGAGCTCTTGGAAGCATGTCCCTTGTGGTCTCCTTCAGCATCTTACTTATGGCTTTAAATATTTCACTTAGGTGATTATTGTCTGGCAGCGTTGCACTCAGTTCGGGCTTTAGCGATACCTTCGTTCCACCACGAGACCGAGAGGCATTTGCTGCGCATTTCCTGAACAACTAGGGGAAGCAATCTGCTAGATGGTCACAGTGGGTGTATAGCTGCGAGACTTGCCATATGGAGTTGCGGGTTAGCTCTGGGCCTGCAAAGGTCAGGTCGATGATGGATTTCCTGCCTGCTTTGCTGTATGTGCTCGAATTCCCACACTGAAAGAAAAATGCTCTGAAATTTGAGTATTTACACTTTGACTTTAACATTTTCACCATTGATTCAGCGTTAAATATGGAATTCGTAAATATAAAGCGTTACACTTTAATTTAAATATGAAAATATTGCAAATTTTTTTTTATTTTTTAAATTAAATTTTTAAGCCAATTAGTTGGTTCTGAATCAAAAGTAGGAATCACTCATTGGAGGCCAGCACCAGTTGGGCTCTGAAAAACACCGAAATATATAAAATTGTATTTATAAATGTTTACTTACTCTGCGGGGATTCGAACTCGGGGCCTTTGGTCTGACCACAATTGGAACGTCCTTTCTACCGGTTGCACCATTGCGCGCGCTGGCGGCAAAGCTTCTAAGATACAACGTGTATTCAATCGAATTTACCATCTGCCTAAAAATATGAGACCACTTGTTATTCTCAAGTTCGAATTCCCTGGATAGTTCATATAAATGGTGCAAAGACAATTTGGTGCTCAAATATGTTTCTAGTTAAATCAAAGTGCATATTAATTGATTTTAATACAAGTGAGAAAGTCGGATAAGCCCGACTATAACATACTCTGTACCAGTTAATTTTCCCCCGACTATAATATTATAGTACATCCTAGGAGTCACGCGTTTATCGTGCAATATTTATACCCGTTACTCGTAGAGTAAAAAGGGTATACTAAAGTCGTGCAAATGTATGTAACAGGCAGAAGGAATCATTTTCGACCATATAAAGCATATATATTCTTGATCAGCATCAATAGCCGAGTTGATATAGACATTTCCCTTTGACCGTCTGTATAAAAAAAATGCCAAAGGCGAATCGACTTATTTTTAAGAAAAGCTTTTCCAAAAATTTTAGAAATTACTTTTCTGGTGAAATGTTAAATTGTCTAAGTTTTATGGCAATTTTTCGAAAAAATTAGAAAATTTTTCGGATATTCGGTGAAATGCCTTAAAAAATAGAAAGAATTTTCTAAATAATAGGGCTATTTTTCTTAACTATTAGACAATTTTTCTGAAATTTTGGGTAAAATGCTCTAAAAACAAGAAAGTGATTTCTAAAATGTATGGTAATTTTTCTTAAATTAAGGGTGAAATGCCCTAAAAAATAGAAAATTTATGATACATTTTAAGTAACTTTTTCTAAAAGCATATTACATTTTTTTTTATTCACTGTGAAAATCCTAATAACTAAAAATTGTTTTCCAAAGGTTATGGCTATTTTTCTTAAAGACTTAGAAAATGTTTCACACCTTAGAGTATAAATTGTTTTCTAAAATACATACCAAATTGTCTTAAGTTTATGGGGAAAACATCCAAATAATAAAAAGTCTTTTAAAAAAACATGGTTAATTTATAAAACTATATTCATTATGCATTCACATTCTTAGAACTAGACTTATTCTACTACTTAAAAATAAAATTTGGGCTTAATATATATTTTATCGCATAGTTTGTGCATTTCTATGGGCGGCTAACCTAAATTATTTAGTTTAATAAGTTTAAATTCACTTTTGCTTATAAGCTCATAGCATTTTAAGTGTGAGCAGTACATTGTTTCCAGTTGTAAGCATAAAAAAAAATTCGTATTCATGAAAGCAAATTTCTTTTATTTTGTGAGCCTTAAAATCTGGCTCATACGAATAAATAACAAAGTTCCTTTTATAATTTACATTACTCACTTTCGCATACGTATAACAAGTAATATTTTGAGTTTTGTCAAACAGCTCAGAAGTCTCCTTGAAAAAAAATTGAATTTTCTGCTAAACACTTTGATTTGCTCAAAACAATTTGATTAATTTCAAAGTTTTTTATAAAATGCGCAAAATGCAAGCAAAGTTTTGTGGATAAAGATATCAAAACATTTTTCCGAGACCTTATATTTTTAGCGTAGGATTTAAGGCTTCTGTGTTTGGATTCGCAAGGAAACGTCCATAAATGCTTTAATGGTCCTGACTCTTCTATTATTCTTATAAAATGGTTCAAAAAATGATGTTTGGGTTTCAGAGTGTCGTTGAACAACAGAGTATATTCCCTATTGTGGTAGGAAATAATGTTACTTAACGATTTTAATTCATTTTTTGTGCACTCAGAATAAGTTATGTAGTCTGTCAAATTTAAAAGATTTTTCACAAACTGCCAAACTTTGTCGTCTATATCAATCAGATCGCCTATCATTAGGGGGAAAAAAGTTATAAATGTGAGCAGCATCCTTGCAGTTGCTTTAATTATGAATTTTTGTATATGGTTTAGTTTAAGTGTGGGGCACAAGTTTCCGACTTCGGAAGCTCCATATTGAAAATTTGATTTTCTTAAGTTTAATGTTTCCAAATCAAATGTATTGCTGTTTACATAATATAAAACTATGTTACAGATATCATATCTTAGCACACCTTCGAAAACATCATGCAGTATGTCAACTGCAAAATTGAAAACTGCAGAAAAATTTGATAGTTTGTTAAACTCACAGTCTGATTTTATTCCTGTCAAAGATAAATCGGCGGTAGTGATATCGTTTTTGTAGTTTAACTCATTTCTCAGCTTTTCGACTGGAACCACATAGGAGTAAGCAGTTTCTCCTTTGGACATTTTACGGAACCGACTTATATTTAGCGTGTTTGCTTTGTACCCGACGAAAGGTCCCCCCCATGCGTTAAAGTCCCCTGCGATTATGACTGTGGATCTTTCACGCGCATCGCTCGCTATGTCTTCAAGAATCCCCTTATACTCTTCAATCGATAGGCTTGGAGCTAGGTAGCAACTATAGATGAAGACGCCTCCACATTTTGCTCTCGCGTATCCCCTCATTGCGACCCGATTTGAGAGCAGGCTTGGGGCTGACCGCAGCTCCATATCGCTGATCCTCTATCACTGCTTTGGTGCCATAGTCCCTTCAGCTTGGCTTTGAATGGCTCGCTAAGGATAGCGATGTCCACACGTTGGTCAAGGACTGTTTGCGCAAGCAGTGCCTGTGCCGCTCTGCAGTGGTTAAGGTTATATTGGAGGAACTTAACCATTTTGGGCGATTTTGAGTGCTTTTTGGTATTCTGGGCAGCTTCTGTTTATCAGGGTTCTTAGCGTTTGCCCTCTTCCTGGAGCATAAAAGGCATTTGGGCTTTGGCATCTTGCATTTCTTGTGCTTGTGGCCCTTATCTGAGCATCTGTAACATGACTCCCGAATAATTTTTGAGACTTCCTCTGAGCACGTGCACCTGGCGGCAATATGCCCAAAGTCCAGGCATTTGTAGCACCGCCTAGGCCCAACGCTACGTTGAATGCGGCAGACAACCCATCCAATGCGTACTTTGCCCTTCTTTACCAATTTTTCGGCTAAACTTAGCTGCAGGTGGAATGTTGCGATTTGAGTTCCACCATGAGCTTTCCTCATAATTGGCGATGCTTCTGCCGGAATTTCATCTTCTTCTGAGGCAAAGAGAGCGGCCATAACCTCATCGCTTGTGGTCAGCTCGTCTTGATCATGAACTTCATTTGATTGCCCTGATAGCACTGTTCGGATGGCATTTTGCAGATGCTGCGTTGCTGGGTCCGTGACCTGCTGCATTCTGAGTAGTAGTTCGCCTGATGCAGTCTTCCGGATTCCTTGCACACAGTTCTTCAGCCCCTGTAGTCAGGCTCTTGTCAGTTCTTGTTCTTCTGGGCATCATGAGAGGTGCTGTTGGAAAGAGGCATCTCATTTTGGTTGCTGCTAAATGGTCTCCGTGGAGATTTCTGGTAGCTTCGGCAACTTTCAGTGCTGTGATGGCCTTGGGCCTACGAACCAGTTTTTCTACCTCTATGTGCTGTGGGCTATGCCCTACCTCTGGAGAATAGTGTTGGGTAAATGTTGTTTATTTCAGTGAACATGCTCACTTGTTCCTTTTTTCTGAGTGAGTCAACTCACTGAAATTGCTCACTTGTTCAGTTGTTCAGCGTTGTTCTTGTTCAGTTGTTCACTTGTTAAGTTGTTCTTGTTCACCTGTTCTAGGTCTATGGTGGAAGGTTGTGTGAGCGCACGTATTTTTGTTTTGTTTTTGTTTTGCCGACGGCATTTCTAAGGAGTTGGTTTTTGTTGCACTGATCGCGTTGTTGTTTTTGTTGTTTCAGCATTGCTTTTTTGTTGTACACACATACGAAATTTGTGTGTATGTGCGTCTTCTACTCTCGCGCTCACTCTCCTGCTCTCTCTCGAGCGCTTAGTTCAAAATGTTGGCTGATCGCCATACTTGTTATAGTTGTTTCATGGTACAGCCCACAGAACAACTCACAGAGCAAGACAGAGCAAGCTCACAGAGCGAGACAGACAAAACAACTCTCAGAGCAAAAGAGACCGAACGGCTATTAGAACAACTCAGAGCAAGACAGACTGAACAAGACTCGCTGAACAAAAATGAACAATTGAAGAAGAACTTGCTCACTTGTTCAGTTTAAATAACAACTCAACTTTGTTCACTCACTCATGAACAACCCAAAACTACTGGAAAAGTCTGTTGGCACTTATGTTGTTTTTCTTCGTTAGCCCCAGATTGAGTGTTGTGCTCTTGACCATTATTAGCTTCCAATCTGAAACTGATTTCTATCTGTAGCTCCTTCATTTGATTCAGTACATCGATAGTTGCCTGAGTAATATGTTGGACTAACTTTTTATTGTTCGCCTTCTTTCTGTAAAATGAGAGATGAGATCATCTGAAAGCTTAACAAGATCCTCAGCGTTTGCTGCCACACTCTTGTGCACTCTCTGCTTATTCGACGCTCCTAGTTGCAGCCCGTCGGGACTGGTGGACTCCCAACTCCTTTTTGGGGTTTCATGATCGTCGCCGACTGCCGTGAATTGGAATACTTGCTCAATCATCAGCGGAGGAGCAGATCCTGGAGGGACCACGTTAGTAGAAGGAGGTGTCCTAAGCACTCTCTTTTTGGAGTTGAACTTTCGGAGAAGTTCTTCTTCCGCATGAGCCAGTGACACTCCCTCTGCGTTATCAGTAAGAGAGACTTCGGAAGGCGGGAATTTTTGGTCTGAACTCACCACACCATTTCCACCACTTTTAGCAGAGACATAAACAATTTCCCTAAATTTTACTTCATCCCTTAGCCGGGACCCAAACAATTTCCCTAAATTTCACTTAATTTCCCTAAATTTGCCTCCTCATTTACCAAATTTCCCATATGAGCTCCTATCCCTTTTTTATTTACCACGATAAGTTGGTTTCCCGCGCTTGTGGGCGGTCCCAGTCAGCGCGCCTGTGCTTCATTTGTGCTCGCGAGCTCAAGCGAGCGTTTTTCTTACCTTACCTGAGTCCTTATCTGTTGGGACTCGTGTGTGAGAGAGTTTCTCTCACCTATATTTTTACCCGGTTGCCCACAATTGTGGGCGGTCCCTATGAACTCCTGTTCCTTTTTTATTCACCACGAGGCTAAGTGTTATCTATTTACCACGATAAGTTGGTTTCCCGCACTTGTGGGCGGAGACCTGAGCGCCTGCTCTAGCAATGAGCAATGATTTCACCACTGTTACCCTTGACACAAACCATACTGCTCTAGCAATGAAGAATGGATGTAGTCTGTAGATTTCAAGTTCATTGAATATGTATAAATGAAAAGAATGATGTCCTGTTTTAATATTGATTTATTTTAAATGTATTTTTCAAAAATGTTAAGGAAACTCTAATTTGGTTTCTGCTGGTCGCGTTTCTTGGCACATGCGCATTCCAAGTGTGTATCAGACCTACAGTAATTGCAATAGATAAGTGGGGTGTATCCGCTCTTGCGCGGATCAGCATCCAAAAAGACTAACTTAGTGTTAAAAATTTCCCGATCAGCCAAGTCTCTCCTACTTAAGTTAAACACCCAAAATAAGAGATTGAAAAAAATTTCCCTCCTAAAAAAAAAAAAAAAAAAAATAGGAAGTGGGGGTTCATTCGAAAGGTCTTTTCAAGACCTATCCAATGGTATATTTAAAAAATCGATATCTTCAATTTATATTAAATTTAATTAATCTTAAACATTTATTAAACTGCACTTAAAAATTTCCATCGCACAGGCACTTCGTGTTTACTTTTCACTCTTGTGCGCTACTTTTCACACTTGTGCGCTCCAAACCAAGCAATCCTTTTTCTTACCCTTACCTGGGTCGTTATCTGTAGGGACACCTGGGTCGTTATCTGTAGGAACTAGTGTGTCTGAGACTTTCTCTCAATTATAAAATTTTAAATTAAAAAATATATATAATATATTAAAATTCCTGCTTCCCCAAATTCATACTACTGAGAGTTGATAGCTGACAGCTGTAATCTGACATGATGTCACTTCGATCACCATCCTTAATCCTATAATCAATATTCAAAGCCTTCAAATGAGCCACGATCTTCTCAAGTCGTTTTTTATACATATGTCTATCAGTTCTTTCACACTTGACCCAAACATTTAAGGAACATATCTTATCAATGGACTCCAGGTATTTGGTGAATCCAAGGGGTTCTGGTATTCCCGCAAACTGTTATAAACGATCGCGTTGCGGTCCATCGCTTAGTTTACCCCAAACGGTTTTTCAAGACGTTACGCAGATAATTGACATTTTTTTAGCGCGTTAAGGAAAGTAAGAAATTAAAAGTGACCGAAATGGCTAGCGCATCAAAAATTGTGTGTGATATGTACAATCTCGTGTTCAGTGGACTAGAAGAATTTTCGGTGCATTATAATAATTGTACTGGTCCAATTATTATAAACGCATATGATTGAATTAGATCTAACTCGGGAAGCTAAACCATACGCCAGAGACGACGCAATAACGATGAACAACCCACTGTAAGCCATTCTAAAAGGATTAGGATGGATACCCCTCAAGAAGCAGTCAACCGCATGTGGAATCCCTCATCCAGTCAACCACCAACAAGGAATGATAATCCTGAAATTCAATGTGAAGTATGCGGAATAAAGAACGTGCAAACTAGGCAGAATAAACATTTAAGGACTGACATTCACAAAGACGCAGAGACTTCGGCATTGGAGAGAAATGGTAATATTATATTAATATCGCCCCATACTCAGATGACGATAAAGTCTTACCGCATATTAAGCAATAGTCCGGACTCAATTGATCTAAGAGAGTTTTCAATATGAGTAAAAGCGATATTCTGCAAGTTATTCGTTTGAGTCGGAGTGAATATAGATCCATTAAGATAAATTTTAAAGTTTACGGAACTTATGTCAAGCAAGTAGATGACGGAGCAACTGTGGAATCACAGAAACATTTTCTAACAGCTTTCAAGCCTCTTTATGAAGAAGAATCTATTGACGAGCTTCTTGAGAATGCACTTGAATATTTAATCACCCAGAGCTCCGAGTTTCAAGGAAAGGATAGCGAATGGGCGATAAAATGCTTTAATCATTTCGAAGTTACAATGGTTAAGCTGGAACACGTTCCCGCCAGTGGTTATGTACCTATGCCTGTAAAACTTATGAAACGGAATGCAGTCATTAACGTTAAAAATAATGATAAATATTGCTTTAAATGAGCGATGTCCAGGCGTACGCTCTTTGGGTACGTTTTGATATTGTAATTGCACCAAACATAGGAAATCAATGATCGTATACATGCAGGGCGCGAGGCATACAAAACGACACACACGCTAACAATTTCGTGTGTATGCGACGCGTAGAACAAAAACCGGTTTTGTTCTCTTCGTTGAACAACAACAATTTCATTATTGGTATTGGTGCTTATCTTTGTGAGTATTGGTGAGTGCTCTGTCGAATGCTGCTTTTGGGCATGCCTGCTTTAAATGGTGTATCCTAGCTTCAATCGCTAATTACTACAATGAAAATGCAATGGAATCTGAGACAGTAAGAAAAAGCTTAACAAACACATCATACTACAAAATATTCGATATATCACAGGATATTATAGTATATAAAGGACGAAGACTCGACTTTAAAGATGTACAATTTCCAATCACCAAAAAAGGAATTGAAATTTTTGAAAAAAATAATCCCGACTATAGTATCAATTTTTATGAAATTGACGGTACTCCTAACGATGAATATGTTGTTGGTCCTACCATAAGGTCTAAAGATCGACGGTTGTACCATATAAGCTTGCTCGGGATTAATAACGAAGCAAAAGATCTTCTACACTATGCCTACATAACAAGCATGACAACATTATGCAAGTCTCAATACTCCAACGCTCATCAACATTTGTTTTGTCATAATTGCTTGCAATGCTATGCTTCCGATAATAAAACACACGATTTCAAAGAATGTGGAAAGGTAGCGGCTGTTTATCCAAAGCCCAACACCAAAACCACGTTCACAAATCATCATAAAAAATTATCACCACCTGTAACGATATATGCAGATATCGAGGCTGTCTTGGAGAATTATTCCTATGCGGTGAATGGACCTAACTGCTCATCCACCACCAAGGCACAAAAGCACACGGCATGCGCAGCTCCATTTTATGTAGTACATAAATATAATCCTCAATTAAATGAACAATGGACGTATGAAGGTAAGTTATGGTAGCAATAAATAAAAAAAAGACCATTTAGACATTTCTGTATTTTATTTATTTAGGAGCTGACTGCATGATGAAATTTTGTGAAGCTCTCAAGACAACCACAACACGCCTGTATGAACAATACTGGAAGACAACTGCAAAGCCAATCCACGAACTAGAGATCGATGATGAAGATTACCAAGAACATGGTAAATGCTGTGCCTGTGATGAATCAATCCCTGATTTTGATGATCGAGAAAGGTATTTCGATCGTTTCACCGGAAAGTATGTAGGACCTATTCATAAGAACTGTAAGCGTACTTATAAAATCAAATTCCCCACTTTTCCAGTTGTTTTCCACAACTTATCTCGTTATGATATTCATTTATTTATAACAGAGCTTGGGGATAACTTGAAAATTATACCGTGTAATAAGGAATTATACATAGCTTTAACACAGAAGGTTTTAGTAGGAAAGACCCAGCTATACAAATTTCAGTATATAGATTTCAATAGGTTTCTCAACTCAAGTTTAGAAAAATTAGCTAGTTATATGGAACCCCAAAATTGTAAAATATTAAAGAAGAATTTCAGTGGACCTCAATTTGACCAGATGCGCCGAAAAGGGGTCTTTCCATATGACTATTTAAATAGTTTTGAAAAGTTGTCGGAGAATAAACTTCCTCCAAGAGAACTATTTTATAACTCTCTTAATGATGAAGAGTGTAGTAAGGAAGACTATGAGTTTGCCCAAGAAGTTTGGCGTTCCTTTGGTTGTCAAAAAATAAGCGATTACCTCAAACTTTATTTGGAAAGCGATGTACTAATACTCGCTGATGTTTTTGAAAATTTTAGATCTATTTGCTTAAAAATATATAAGTTAGATCCGATTAATTATGTCGACTGCTCCTTCAATAGCTTATAAGTGACCCTGATATTTATAATTTTTTAAAAAGAGCAATACGCGGAGGTCTTACTCAATGCACTCTACGGCAATCAACTGCAAACAATAAATATCTTGAGAAATTTAACTCTAAAAAGCTTATAAACTTTTTACTCTATATAGATGCAAATAATTTGTATAGTTGGGCGATGAGCCAGCTTCTGCCCCTTTGTAATTTTAAATTTTTAACCAAAAAAGCAATTGAAAAGTTAGATGTACGAACTTTATCTGCAGAAGGCGATATAGGATATATGTTAGAAGTTGATCTTGAATATCCAGATGAAATCCATGATAAACATAATTGATTACCTTTTTGTCCAGAAAATAAGTTACCACCCGGAGGAAAACAGGCCGAGTTAATAGCTGATTTAAGTAATAAACAAAATTATGTTATTCACTTAAAGCAGCTGCAACTGTGCTTCATCGAGTGCTAACATTTAAACAGCTTTGTTGGTTAAAGCCTTATATTGATTTAAATACAGCACATAGGAAAATATCCAAAAATGAATTTGAGAAAAATTTCTTTAAATTAATGAACAATGCAGTTTATGGCAAAACAATGGCCAATATCTATATTTTTTTTTATCGCCGATATCTTGACAAGTTGCACTGTGATCTTGACAGTGGATGGAAGTGAGGAATTAACAACTTTTATTTGCGTTTTGACTCTCCATGAGTTTGCTTGTAGACTCTACTGCCAACCTAACATTTTTGAAGTGCGCGATGAATTATTTTCTTAGGCTGCCTTCACATTTTTGGATACATGAGACATGATAGTCTGATAAGTTTGCATTTCATCATGATTCTAATATGAATTTGACAAGCTATTCAAATTTAAGACTTAAAAAAAAGGCAGGACTTCTTGACTTTTCATGCCTCTTGTATCAATTAGTGTAAAGGCAGCCTTACAATGAAAAATGTTGAAAAAATATATGCAAACTGCTTTTCAAGTCGAACTAAATTAAATTAATTTAGTTTTAAATCAAACTAATTTAGTTTTCTTGTCTTTTTTTGAAAAATATAAATTATATCGTGAGCGTAAGTTCAAGTCGGCTCTAACCGACTTCGATATACCCGTTACTCATGGAAAGAAATGTTTAATAACCTTCCTGTGAGCCAGAGGTGGGACAGCTGAAAAGTATGCAACATTTTTTAACTCGGCTATTTATCATCCGATCTTGATGAAAATTTCAATACTTATAGATATTGCGAATATAAAAGGAGTCATTTGCTCACGAGTCAAACAGCCAGTTAACACACAACGCGGTGCGCTCTCTAAATCTCTCTCTCACTCTCACTAAGATTGCGGGGGCGGGAGGGTGCGTGTCAAAAATTGAAAATAAACTTGATCTGTCTGCAAGTATAAGAAATATATGTCACATACATGTCAAACCTCTATCTCTTACCATCTCGAGACCTCTTCGTTCATACGGACAGACGGACATGGCTATATCGACTCGGCTGTTGATGCTGATCAAGAATATATATACTTTATAGGGTCGGAAACGATTCCTTCTCTCTGTTACATACTTTTGCACAAACTTAATATACTCTATGTACCTTCGGTACAGAGTAAAAAAAGGGAATAATTACAAATCGAAGGATTTCATGGAAATCGCCGAACCGGCGAATCACTCGTTGTATGACGGAAGCCAAATGTGGTAAGTCAAATGTCGTAACTTCCCACTGTGAACAACAAAAAATATCTCAATATCAGGGGTGTCCTGAAAGTCTCTAGAGATTTTCGTATTAACTATTGCACTTCCAACTAAACTTGGACTACTTTATTTGCGAAGTGACAAGAATAAGACAGGCCACTAGATAATATGGAAGGAAAACCGTACGCATTACATGTACTTGGCTTTGAGCAGGCGGTTTCAAATCACTCATTTTTCGTCATCAAATCTAGTAGCCGGGCATACATGTACACCTTCACATATAAAGTCAATCAGCTTTAACTTGAAATGCTTAAGTTTATACGAAAACCTCTAGAGATTTGTGGGTCACACCCGAATATAAGGGAAACAAGTTCCATTAAAATGAATCAGATGAAGTCAGACCGTTGAACAAAGAGGAAATTAACAAGAGAGACTAAATGGTTTAAGAATACGGAAACATGTGAAGAAATACCCCGAGGCATGCTCCACTCGGGGTACATTAGACCGATGCCCGAAGAGGAGCCGGAGCCGGAGGTGGAAGAGATTCAATACAATTTGATGCCGCTGCCAAATCTACAAGCCGCTATGGCAATTGTTGAGCCACAAGAAGCGCAGGATAATCACTATGGATTTATAACAATGGAAGAGCTAGAAGAGGATCAGGATAATCACAATGGATTGATGACAATTGATGGTGACAATATTATAAACTTTCGTGATGACCCAATTG
>JBAMBO010002233.1:0-44062 GCA_037044535.1 Lordiphosa magnipectinata | reverse complement strand
TCATCCTTGCGAGAGGAAAAACCAAGAAACACTATGTGACATAGTCCAGAGGGGATTGAAAGTGACGTCCGATTGGTGCAAGGAGGTTGGGCTCAACCTAAATCCTGCGAAAACCATTATAGTACCGTTCACCAGAAAATACAAGCTGAGCAGAATGAGGCCAATACGCCTATCCGGCTGCCTCATTACCCCAGGAAAAGAGGTCAAATATCTTGGCGTAGTCTTTGACAACAAGCTTAGATTTGATAAGCACTTGGAGTATACACTCAGTAAGTGTACTAGAGCACTGTTCACATGTAGGAGCATAGCCGGAAAAGCGAGGGGCATGGCACCACATATACTCCGTTGGCTATACCTCATGGTAGTGAGACCGATGCTCACTTACGGAGCTGTAGTGTGGGGAGATAGGGCAAATCTCCTCACTGTAAGGACGCAGCTGCAAAAACTGCAAAGGCTGGCGGGTATATGCATGACCGGAGCCAATGCGTACCTGTCCGACAGCGGCATTAGAGGTCTTGATGGAGCCAACACCACTCCACCATACCATCTGCCTAAAGAAGAAAGCAACACTGCTAAGACTAACATCAGAAGGAGTGGGTAGAAACCACATAGTAAGCCTAAGGGACTCTGAGAAGCTGGAGAAGGAAATCCCTATAATCCTCCAACCCTGAGACGATGTGGTGGCTGAGTACCACTTTGACAGGAATTTCACTGTTCACAAAAGTAATAAGAGAGATTGGATCTCACTAGAAGAAACCACACACAATTCAGTGGAACACAGACGGGTCCCTGACGCCCCAAGGAACTGGACTTGGGGTAGCAGGCCCGGGAACGAAAAGGTCTGAGGCAATGGGAGAATTCGCAAGCATATTTCAAGCCGAAATGTGTGCCATCTCCCGATGTGCAGACCTTAATATGGGAAAGAACTACCATAACAGAGAAATAGCTATCCTTTCTGATAGCCAAGCAGCGCTCAATGCGCTTAGCAGCAACAAGTTCGCCTCTAAGCCAGTCTTAGAGACAAAGAACAAATTGGACCAACTAGGCAGCAGGAACAACCTGACCCTACGTTGGATACCGGGACGTAATAATATCCCCGGAAACGAATTGGCCGACGAATTAGCACGCAAGGGTGCAGCCACCGCAATGGTAGGCCCGGAACCATACTGCGGCATAGGCCAGCACACAATAAAAAGTCTCCTTAGAAAGGAAGAGAATACGCTTAGGACAGCCTCCTGGGTAAACACCAGGGGGATGAGACAAGCTAAAGTATTAATAGTGAACCATAATCTCAAAATGTTCAGAAAGTTAATCCAACAAGGAAAGAATGCCCTAAGGATCTTGACAGGGCTCTACACGGGCCACTGCAGACTACGGAGCCACATGTACAAGTTGGGAATAACAAACACCCAATTATGCAGATATTACGAAGAAAAGGAGGAGTCCTCCGAGCATATACTAGCACACTGCGATGCTCTAGCGAGGCGCAGACTCAGTAGATTTGGGAAACTCATTTTACACCCAACCAATATCAGTAACCTAGAGCTCACGAAAATCCCAACCTTCGTACTGGAAATAGGGCTGCTAGGAGAGTTGTAAACTCAGTAGGGGGGCACAATAGACCAAGATTGGTCGCGGTGCGCTATTCTCCCAACACTAAATAATAATAATCTGTCCGTCTGTCCGTATGAACAAACAGATCTCAGAGATGCCAAGAGATGCAGGTTTGACATGTATGGGACATATACTTCTTATACTTCCAGGCTTGATCTTATTATCTATTTTTGGCACGCCCCTGCAATTTAACACAAAAAACTAACATAGCTCCTATAGTTTTGTAGATAGATGGTTCGTAACTACTAGACATCCTTAGTAATCAAGATTATTTGTTGATTTGCAGAAAAAATGATAAAGATCGTATGAACGATACTCAAGTTATGAGCAAGATAAAAGCCAATGAAGCAGGTGCCGGGCCAGTTTGCATCACCAACATCGGCGTTTTTTTTCCGCCGAGTCGCGACACGCCTCAGAAAGGCCACCGGAGGGCGGAGTATCTGAGGGCCTTAAAAATTTGTGGCTTTGCAACAAACCATTGGGTGCACAACGACCTGGCTTTACACAATCTATGTAATCTGTCTTAAGGTCAACTATATCCCCACTGGGTGGAGAGAAACTAAAAAGGTATTCATACCGAAAGCGGGCAAAGCTTCACATGTGAAACCAAACGATTATAGGCTTATCAGCCTTTCCTCGTTTCTTCTTAAAAGTCTTGAGACTTACAGACGTGCATCTGAGGCAAACTAACTGTAATTTTTCATCCTTGAAATCTTGTCCAGCCATTCCATACGGAAATGCTAAAGCAAAAACAAAGTAAATCATGTGGCTTTAAAAGGCCTTTTTATACCCTTGTACACAGAAAAAAATTTGTCGGTTAATTCAACCAATTCTGCTATCAAAATGCTCCAACTCATAATTTAGGATTAAACTTACCGCCAGGTATAGAAAAAGAGGCGTAAACTCATAGCGTAATCACTACGGTTACGTTACGTCTTTTGTTAATATCAGTCTCTATAGATACCAAAAAAAAGGCAAGTGATTGCTGGGATTTGTTATTTTTGTCAAATACATTTGAAACCATTTCAGTATAAACTACAACTTTCCTAGTGAAACATATTTTGTATTTGTATCAGAATTTTGATAACTATTTTTTTTGCACTCACATACAATACTTACACTAAAAATATCTAGCACTAAACATGCCGAACTTTAATGGGGCCATTGTTATGCACGCACTGCAAGTGTTGAATCTGACATGATAGTTTTTAGAAATAGAAATTCGTATTTAATAAAAAAAATAATAAAAAATAATAAAAAATAAATAAATAAATAAATTGTAAAGTTAAACAATTTCTGCTCCAAGGTGTTGACTCGGCCGATGCCGGGCACCAAGTGTAGTGCCAGTTCACTGAGGCTCTGATTTTATAGGCTGCTGGGCGCAGTCGCTAGCGACGTCGATAGCCGTGCTGCCGATAACAATGCAGTCGCAGTCGCCTATCGTCAGCTGATGGCTATCGATAGATGGCGCTCGTTTGAATGTACGCGCGTGTTTTGAATCTTTTATTTAACTAATTCTAAGGAAATTACAATGTTGCACTTCAAGTTACTTAGTAGTTCTAGGCAAATTATAATAATAATAATAATATTAGTGAAAATGTGTGACTTCAGGTGGAAATAATGTGCTTTTATTACATATTGTAATGTTGCGAGCTCCTGGGGCGTCGCAATGCAAAGAACTAATCTTCACCCAATTGACTCGAAACTCGGTTTGTAAGAATATAATGCCAAATAATTTGTGATTTCAGTTTCCGATGTTGGAAATTCGCCCACAGGGTATAAAAATTACCCGAAAACTCTGTATGGAAAAAACTATATTTCATCCGATTGTGTTGAAACTCAGTTTGTATTATTGTATATTGAAATAATATATTAAAATTCGGAAACTCCCAAGGTCGGAATAGTCAAATAATAATTGACTTCTATACTGATGGAGGCTATACTGATGGCGGCGCAGCGAAGCGCGGCGGGTTATATGCTAGTAATGTAACTTTTATTTAAATGGTCCGAACAACAGCGTAATTTGCAAACTTATTATAAAATAAATTATGAAAGCGCTTGGTGTTTAGATAACAATGCAGGAAATGGTAAATAAAAAGTGTAGATATAATGGGAAAAAAATCGAAATTTGCAAATATTCTCCTCTGAGCTTGGGCTCAGATTAATAATAAAGATTTAAAAGACGGCAATTATAGACGGGTAAATAGAATCTGTAGACCAAACGGTCAAAAAACCGCGAAATTTGCCAAATTTTCAATTGAGTATTTACAAAAGCGCAGGCGTTGGCATATGAAAGGTGTAGATAAATATTACGGGATTTGCAAATTTTTCATACGACCTAAAAAAATTTTGAAGGCAATTGTAAACTGGTAAATATAGGTGGAGTATAACAAACGGTCGAAAAAATCGTGAAATTTAAAAAATTCGCAATTGAGTTTACATTATCAAAAAGACCTGTAAACAGGGGGTACATACGTACACTTTAAACACTGCCCTTACAACATCCACATTTCCTGATAAATGGAAAGCTGCCAAGATTATTGCTATACCAAAATCTTCCAAAAGTCCTCGAAAATCTAATGGCGAATCAAATAAATCTGTTTATGATCTCTGAACAACATTTTAATGACAGTCAGGCAGGGTTTAGGAAAGGTAGAAGCTGTACGACGGCTATAATAAACATTACGGAAGATATTCAATCCCAGATTGACTATGGCAATATAACATTTCTGACCCTCTTGGACTATAGTAAAGCATTTGACACGGTTAACCACGAAACTCAAACAATTGTATATGTTCTCAAACACAGCTGTAAAATTTCTACAGTCATATCTGGCGGATCGGCGACAATCGGTAGTCACCCTTAAAGAATCTTCATCATTCTTGGCTATAAAACGCGGTGTCCCGCAGGGATCCGTTCTTGGGCCTCTTCTGTTTTCAATATATGTCAATGACCTGCCAAGCGTATTGTCAAAATGTAATGTTCATACGTATGCGAACGATGTTCAGTTATATGTTAGTAGACCCTTGTGTAAGATTAATGAATGTGTCCAAGTGTGCAATAGTGAATTAGATAAAATAAGTGATTGGGTTGAAAGAAATGGACTTGGACTTAACCCATGTAAGTCAAAATGCTTGGTTATCAGCAACAAAAGTGTTAGGACTGACAACTTGCCACGGATAACAATTAATAACACTTCAATAGAGTATATCGAGCGAGTCAGCAATTTGGGTTTTACATCTAATTCATCTCTTACATGGAAAGACCATATTATCAGAGCCACAGACAAGATGTACGGAATCCTCAGAAACCAATATCTGACAATGAACTTTCTGCCAGTTAAAATTCGGTTGCTGATAGCCAAGACTTTGCTTACCTCTGTTCTTTTTTATGGAGTTGAAGTTTTTAACAATTGTGGTTCAGAAAGCCAAAGGAAGCTTCAGGTAGCATTTAATAATATAGCACGTTATATATATAATCGAAAACGAACTGACAGCATATCCGATGTTTCTATAAAGATATTTAATTTACCCCTGCAGTCGTGGATGGACGGAAGAAGTCTAGTTCTTTTACATAAAATAGTTTGGACTCATGAACCTTCATACCTGGACCAGAAACTTAATTTCAGTATGTCAAGAAGAACGAACAATATTATATGTAAAAAAGTTAGGCTTGCGTTATCAGAAAAGCATTTCTTTATCTATGCTGTTCGCTGTTGGAACCGACTTCCACACGAAATTAAGACTATAAGAAAGGCCACGCAGTTTACTATCAAATTAGAATCGCACCTACGAACCACAAACCATCAAAACTAAAAGTAAATAAATAAATAAAATATTTTTAGCTATTTATACATGTTAAATATATGTAAAACTCAGATATGTATTGAATGCTTAGATTTAAGATAATACTTAAGTAGGATCATAAATGTTTCATTTCTAAATTTAATAAATTTTGTGACTAGCGCTTTAAATTATAAGTATAATGTACTTGTAGAGTTAGGATTTATTTTTTATTTATTTATTTATTTATTTAGAGTTGACAAAAAAAGGCTGTCAACGAAAATTTATATACGTTACAAAAATTTTTATGAGCTAATGAAGCCTATCAAAGAAAATCTAATAAAATTACAAAATATACTAATAACGACTCCGACACGGTGGGGGAATTTTATTTGCCCGCCCGGCCAGCTATGCCCTATTCACAGCCGATTGTAGTCAAAGACGTTATTAGAGCTAACATAAACTTTAATAATATAGAGATCGAGAAGAGGGAGAGAGAGAAAGGGAGAGAAAATACCAAAGCCTATAGTTATGTAGGAACAAAGGATAAAATAAGATAATATAGTAAATTAAAATAAAACAGAGATAGAGAGAAAGTGAGAAAACCATCTAAAAGTAAACTTTAAAAATAAAAAATGTATACGTTAAGCTTAAAACTAAATAACCCGAAAATCTCTGACCCGGTGGGGGAGGATTTTTTAGGCAGTCCGGCAAGCTATGCCCCTACTCACAGTTGGGAGTGGTCAGAGATTTCCCCGGTGATAATTAAAGAGAGCCGTTTTTAGAGAGAAGAGAGAGAGTTCTGTTGAGGGCAGGTGATTGAGATCATTGTAATTCTTACATAAAACCCGAAACCGATTATGCTGGGCATAATCAGTTGTGCATCTAGACAAGATAAAAGGTAAATAGTTTCTAGTTGGCCTAGAAGAAACGGAAAAGTTAAGGCGACCTAAAAGATCAGAAGAGTCTACATCACCGATAGTTAGCTTATGAAGAAAAGAAACACCTAAGACTGTTCTACGGTTAGATAACGAAGGAAGGTAAATAAGCAAAAGTCTGCTGGAGTACGTTGGTAAAGGAAGGTTAGGGTCCCAATTTAAGCCACGTAGGGCAAAAAGCAAGAATTGTTTTGAACTGATTCAATTCGATCGATATACTTTTTATATTGCAGACACCAGGCGGACGAGCAGTATTCAAGTACAGGACGGACTAGAGCAGTGTACAGAAGCTTTGTGGTGTATGGATCATTAAATTCCTTCGACCAACGTTTAATGAATCCAAGTACACCTTTCGCCCTATTAACAATAGAGGAGATATGAGGATTAAAACTCAATTTGGGGTCAAAAAGAACTCCAAGATCAACGACTGTAGATATTCGTTCCAGGGGTTCATTGCCAATCGTTTAGGTAGCCAGCAAAGTTTTGCAACGATGGAAAGTCATAAACATGCACTTGGAGCTATTAAGGTGTAATCAAGCACCAGGACTGCAAGGAGTTTAAATCATCTTGCAGTCTGATGGAATGCGTCGGGTCGTTGAAAGATAAAATAAGTTTTACATCATCGGCGTACATAAGTATCCGAGAATAAGACAATATTGTGGGAAGATCATTAACAAAAAGAGTAAAACTCAAAGGGCCGAGATGGCTGCCTTGTGGCACACCAGAACTGACAAAGACAGGCTTAGAAGTATTAGAGCGAAGCAGAACTTTTTGAGTTCTATCTTTTAAATAGGACGAAATCCAAAGCAAAAAAGAGGAAGGAAATCCTAAGCGATCAAGTTTAAAGAGGAGAAGATCGTGGTTCTCAGAATCAAATGCTTTACTGAAGTCGGTGTAGACGACGGCTCCACGGCAGTGGAGTCATCGTTTGAGAGCTGGTTTGGTGGCTGGCAGCCGTAGTCAGAATCCGGCTGACATTCTCCAGCCGAACGGCGACCTTCCGAACGACAGGGTAATTTTGAACAAATTTTGGACTATGATCTCTAAAACATTAGAGATATATTTTTGACTTTATAAATGGTGGAAAACGACATTAGTTGTTGGACCTTCTTTTGTTGTAAGTGGTAGGTGGATTTCATCAACAATGGACATGAAATCCCTATTTTGCTTCCTAATTCCGTAATTAAGAACGCGAGTAGATTTGATATTCACGTTAGAAATGGAATCGAATTAAACATTGTAATATATCGCACTAAATTCACAACTTGACCCAGCAGCCATTCTTCAATTAATATTCAATTCAAAAACGATTAACCCACTGTTAACTCACTGTTAACTCATTGTTCCCTCACTGTTAACCCTCTGTAAGCCCACTGTTAACCCACTGTGAATTTACTGTTAACCCACTTGTGGATGATGGAAATGAATTAAACATTATCAGGCATGTTCTCAATTCCAATTCCACGGCAACTTTTCGAAAGTGAAATTGATTCGTGTTCTCGCAACACCAAAACATAAATGTTTTTCGTTTTGAAAAGTAATGCTTGTTGGTCGGTGGAATGAAAAGTGATTGCCATATAACGCATTCTTACAGTTGCTAGTGAATTTTCCTTAATTCTGTGATCAATTTGACATTTGTAGCGAAATAGGATTTGCATTTAAGTCTTTAATTAATTTACGAATAATTTTTATGATCAATGTGTCCAGAATTTGATGTGTCAGCCAAACCGAAAAAATAAAACGGAAAAGTCCGCCTCTCTCATTTTCGACTGTTCCATTTTCGATCGATTCACTGGGATTTTTGGTTTCCCTCTTATGTATCTAGTGGCGAACCCGCTTGAACCGGTGGTTTGTAAAAAGTAAAAAGAGAGCAATTTTATTCGGAATTGAGAACACGAAAACGAAGCCGAAGCGGTATTGCGTTCGATTTACTTTTCAAAAAGTAGTGGAATTGAGAACAGCCAGTATAATTCATCGCACTGAATTCACAACTTGACCTCATGGCAGCCACCCTTCAATTCATATTAAATTCAAATTTGCTTTCCCTCTTTTTTTACCACCGGCCTCTTCCACCGTCTTCCCATCCCCGCTTCACCCTTCACACCTTTCCGCTTCACACACACACACACCCACCTGCTGCTATGGCAAATGGCAAAAGCATATTTCAAAGACAAGACAAACTTTTTCTCGTTTTAGTCCCCCAGTTAAACGTCCGTAAAAGAGCTTAGCTCTAAAAACGATCTCCTGTAAATTTTACATATCGACACATACGATATATTTAGCATACCCGTATATTTTGTATACCCTTGCAAAGGGTATTATAATTCTGCCCAGAAGTTTGCAACGCATAGAAATATTCATTTCCGACCCCATAAATTATATATATTCTTGATCAGCGCGACGAGCTGAGTCAATTGAGCTTTGTCCGTCTGTCTGTCTGTCCGTCTGTCTGTCTGTCCGTCTGTTTCTACGCAAACTAGTCTCTCAGTTTTAAAGCTATCGAGCTGAAATTTTGCACAGAGTCTTCTTTTTACTGCACGGTGCTAATATATCGGAACCGACCGGATCGGATGACTATATCTTATAGCTGCCATATGACCGATCGGTCGGAAAATGGGTCTTAGTGAAAAAACCTTTTTTGTTTTCAAGTAAATCGTTCTTAAGGTCGGTGATTTTTAATATTAAACGCTTTCAAACTAATTTGAAAAAGTCAAAGTTACATCTGGCTAGCTCAAAGTCTATGGTTGAGTATAATTCTTTATAAACAACACAAATCAACAGATTTTATGTCCGTACATCTATCGCTGTTTCGAGAATAACCAAATTCTCTCATCAGCGGACTTGTTTTGCTTTCCACACTTCAAACAAACATCCAGTTAGTTTTTCTTTTTTATTTAAGCCTCTTTCAATCGGCGAATAAAGTCATCGGAATTCCAATGTTGTAGATTCGCTGCCCGAATTTTGGCTACGGTTTTTTGTTTGAAGGTGTTTGTATACCAATTTGTTGTTATTAATTCTGTTGCTTATGGCTGTTGCTAGGTGGTTGGGCTATCCGTCAAATGATCCTCCTTAGCAGGGCCAAGAGTTTTTTGTAAATAAACAGGGTATTTTTTTCTTGTTATACTCTGTACCGAAGGTGCATAGAGTATATTAGGTTTGTGCAAAATTATGTAACAGCCAGAAGGAATCATCTCCGACCCTATAAATATATATGTTCTTGATCAGCGTCAACAGCCGAGTCGATATAGACATGTCCGTCTGTCTGTCTGTTTGGAAAAAACGTCATATCTCCCACAGTTTTGATGATAGATTGTTCGTACCTTCTAGAGATATCTAGTTGTCAAACAGTTAAAAAAGTATAGAAAAATTGCGCACACTTGAGAAGCTGCTGCTGCTGCTTCTGCTGCAGGTCGTAGACCACAAGTGTGCGCTGTGGCAGGCGACTTTGTCACATTGCTACTTCCGTTTGTGCCTCGAGTGTTTAACTCATGAACGCTCACTTTGATTTCTATTTCAATTGTGAGCGCAGGAGACGCCACTTGTAGACATACGTGGCTCTAATTATGTTTGAAGCAGGCAAGTGGAAAATTGAGGAAACCAAAAAAATAAAACCTAGACAAGTTTTCAAAGCCTTTAAAGTCATTCTACGACAATATGGATCAGTTAACGCCGGAGCAACAAAAATGTACCCAACAAATTATGCTGGCAATATGTCGTGGTAAATACGACAAAGTCTGGCTGATGCTGCGATTTCTTAATGACTTCAACATTTCGCTGCCCCCAAAGCAAGAGAAGCGTCTAATTACCATTGTCAAGCATCTACAGCTTTCCAACTCTCCAGAGGTGCTACCGCTGTTAAATGAATTGGAAATACCACCCCAGATCATTGCGAAGATCTATGAGCGGGCCATAACACTGGACTTTAATCAATTCTATCAACATTTGGAGCAATTACAGTGGGTGGAGCATACCATACTGTTGCATAAGCTGATCGTTTACAAACATGATACAGAACTGAAGATGGCAGCGAAAACGCTTAACAACTTCAAGAAGGTGTTTCGTGTTGATCGCAAGTTGTGTTAACTGAATGGATTAGTATTCTTCCTTTTTCTGTTCCTCTTCTTTGGGGTGAACTAAAAGCGAAAATTGTTTATTCCAAGACTTACACCTGACACACCACTGCAGACGATTCAATTAAATGCACACATGTGACTGCCTTTCCTTTCCTGCCACCCCCCACATCCTGTAATACTGTTCTGTTTTTTGAAAAATAGATTTCTAAAACGTTTAAGCTGTTGCATGTGTGTTGAATTTTAAACTGAGTTATATTAACATGGAGACCAAGGTGAATGCAAGCTAGACACCAACCAACCACCACCCTCCCTACGGTGTAAACTTCTAAGCCTACGGTCAAAAAAGCTTGAAAATGGCTGAACAATACCAGAAGTTTGGGCTTAAAAATATTAACTTTGGTTCTGAGTTGGTAGGAAATTAATTGGCCAAAAATTGGAAATGAGAAGCAAAAGTGTGGTAGTTGGACTGCGAAACTCCTTAGTATTCGGTTTTCAATATAAGAATCATGTATGAACAGTGCACTTTGAGGCTAGGTACCAGGAAGCAATGCGTTTGGGACTCAAGTACGCGTGGCGCACAAAAATGGACTAAACCATACAACCCTAAAAAAGGGACTCTTATGTCTCACTGTAAATGTATTAGAAATACTTACCAACGCAAGGCTTGTAATCAGTGTTGGGCATTAATCAATTAAATTTTCAATCAATTGATTAATCAACTAAAAATTTTAATCAATTAATTCAATTGCAATTGAAATTAATTGCAATTAAAATATTAGTTGCAGTTTGTAATTAATTTAGTTGAATTAATTTAAATTAATTGTAGCTTACAACTAAATCAATTGCAATTGAATTTTTCAATTGTTCTAGAATACAGTTAAAAGTAACAATTAAGTAAGATGTGTGATTTTTAGTTCAAAGTTTGTACAGTAAAGTAATTTTGTTCAGAAAAAAAGCATAAGTTTAAACAGAGACTAAGTAAGCACAATAAATACTAAAATAAAATGGTCCAGACCGTTTCAATGGATGAAGACAATTCCTTGGATTATGCTCTGGGCACTGCAGAAAATATTGTACCTTCCTCGGAGAGCGATGCAGCAGGTAGCTACTTACCATCTTCGCAACCACGGCTGCTTCTACTGGACGGAACTTATTTTAAATTCTTAGAACACGAATCAACAGGCAATAATATTACGGCTTTATGCATGAAATGTCCAGAGGATCGAAACACCAAAATAAGAGGCTATTTAAACTGTACTGTACTGTAAACTGGAAATGACTACGTGACTGAGAACAAGGAATACATTAAAAAGAAGACGGAAGAGAAGAAACATCCAGGCCATACAACCAAGAACAAAGCAAGTGTGAACAAGAAATCTGTTGAGAAAAAATTATCACAAGAGCAATTTGACGATAACGTAGTGAAATATTTCATTCATTCAATGATCCCGTTACGTGCTGTTGAAGATCCATATTTTGGAAAAATATTCTCGGACTTGAAAATATGTGAAAAAGGACTTTCATTAATAAGTCGTCGAATAAATACTTTTTACGAAGAGCAAATGCACCGGATAAAATGTGACTTCAAGGGCGTTGACTATGTGTGCACAGCATTAGATATCTGGTCGAGTAAAAGAAGAAGTTTTATTGGTGTCACAGCGCACTGGATAACCCGTGATCTAGGTAGAGCATCGGCGGCTTTAGCCTGCCAAAGATTCGAAGGAACCCACAGATATGACCGCATTTCTCAAATAATTAAAGAAATTAATTCTGATTTTAGACTAGATGCAAATAAAATAGTCGCATCAGTAACTGACAATGGAAGCAATTTTGTGAAGGCTTTTAAACTATTTGGAGTGAAACTCACAAACATTGACCTCAAAGATGACAGTCCGACTTTCGAAGATACATCTGAATCTGAAGCTGAAAAAGATGAATCAGCCGAAATCATTTTTTTGCTGCCTGCCATCTACGCTGCTCCGCACATACATTAAACCTATGTGCGACAACCGATGCCAATAAGGTTTTAAATAATCAAAATAAATCATTGTCAATTATGCATGCGGGAGTAATTAAAAAATGCAATACCTTATGGAAAGCTGCACGGCGACCAAAATCAGCAGAAATTATAAAAAATGTATTGCATCACACATTAAGCAGCCCCGGAGAAACCAGATGGAATAGTCTATTTGATGCTCTTAAACAAATATCGAGTATCAGAGACAAGAAACTCCTTTTACACAAATCACTAAATTTAAAAAACGCCATCAAAGAAAACGAGTTTGAATATTTACAAGAACATTTGACCTGCGTTGCGCCAGTTGCGGAAGCTCTCGATATCATGCAAAATGAAACAAACAGTTTTGCGGGATAGTGCTGCCATGCCTTCTGGCCTTTAGAGAAAACTGCGGAAAATAGAAGGGATCAATAATTTTATTTATTGCAAGAATTTAATAAATTCGTAGAGACAAAGCGTTGAAAAACTATTTGAAAATTTGTTCGACATTAGCACTCCATATGCGGAAAATGCTGCTATTGCAGCTTTATCATATCCGTGCTTTAAGAATAAGTGGTTGACATGTTTAGAGCCAGCGGATCGCTCTAAGTTTTTAAAAGTTTTTAAAATCTGCATATCAAAGAACATAACTGAAAATGAATCGACAGTGGCCACAAGAAAAAAAACAAATCAAGATAATAGTTTTTTCAATTTTGATTCCGACTCTGACTCCGGTGATAACCGAAGTGAATCGACTGCCCTCTGATGCTCCTTTGACTAAAGCAGAACTTTTGATGCTTCAGTTTTTTGCAGAAGAAAGTCAGGAACTGGAGCTGCTTAATCGATATCCCGAAATTCGAAACGCTTTTGTTAAATACAACACGCCCGTACCATCGTCGGCAGCAGTTGAAAATTAACAAAAAAAACATTCAAATCTTACTGTTCAATTGCAGGGTTCGGAATTTATCGCTCAGAGCCTAGAACCGCTGATCGTAAGCCGGGAGCACTGAACGGCTTAGGGCTCGTGAGCGACAGCACTCGGCTCTGAGCTGTGAGCCATAATAGCTCTCTGAGCTTTTTGCGACTGAACACATATCAAGGCGGTATACATATGTATTGCAGAAAGAGTCTGAATTGGCCTCACTCATAACAAATGTGGATTGCAAATATTATTGAATAACGCTTATGAACTATGTAGATCTGGCAGGTTCTTTTTTTGAATTAACAGTGAAACTGATACATTCTTCATGCTCTATCTATGTTCTTCAGCATTGGTCATCCATGGTTCGGGGTTCACTATTGTCAAAATCAAGGCGATGTAGTTGTTGCCTTGAAAAGCAGTTTCTTAAGCATTTAGCGGTCTTATTACCATGGAGATCCCTTAGCTGTGAATTGCGCTTATGCATGGATTTTGGTATGATTTTGCACTTGATTGGCATTAGCGTTTTTCATGAACACTATTTTTTATCCTCTATGGTATTTTTTAGGTGATTTAATAAGTCGTCAGTCACGGTAAATAGGTTTAAATAACTCGTGAACCACTAAGTCTGTGGTTCCCAGCTTAGAACCGAGAGCTGTGGCTTACGAGCTGTGCCTTTCAGCTCAGAGCCAAGAGCTGAGAGTCATGAGCTGAGAGGTAGAGCTGGCTCTCGAGAGTTGAGAGCAAAGGGCAATTACGAACCCATGCAACTGTTAGTTTTTAATCAAACTTTTTAAAAAGATTAACAATTTATCAATGGTTAATTGTAGAAACTGACGATTAACAATTAATTAATTGTTAGTCGTAAGGTATTGCAATTACAATTAATTAATTGTTAACTGCGATAGGTGCGATTAGCAATTAATTAATTGTTAGTTTTTTAGTTGTTTTATTTATTTATTTATTTATTTAGAGTTGACAAAAAAAGGCTGTCAACGAAAATTTATATACGTTACAAAAATTTTTATGAGCTACTGAAGCCTATCAAAGAAAATCTAATAAAATTACAAAATAAACTAAAAACGACTCCGACACGGTGGGGGAATTTTATTTGCCCGTCCGGCCAGCTATGCCCCTATTCACAGCCAATTGTAGTCAGAGACGTTATTAGAGCTAACAAAAACTTTAATAATATAGAGATCGAGAAGAGGGAGAGAAAAAAACCAAAACCTACAGTTAAGTAGGAACAAAGGAGAAAAAAATAAGATAATATAATAAATTTAAAAAAAAAAAAAACTGAGATAGAGAGAAAAATATCTTAAAGTAAACTTTAAAAATTAAAAATTTATACGAAAAACTTAAAACTAAATAACCGGAAAATCTCTGACCCGGTGGGGGAGGATTTTTTAGCCAGTCCGACAAGCTATACCCCTACTCACAGCTGGGAGTGGTCAGAGATTTCCCCGGAGATAATTATAGAGAGACGTTTTTAGAGAGAAGAGAGAGAGATCTGTTGAGAGCAGGTGATAGAGATCATTGTAATTTTGACATAAGACCCGAAAACGATTGTGCTGGGCATAATCAGTTGTGCATCTGGGCAAGATTAAAGGTAAATAGTTTCTAGTTGGCCTAGAAGGAACGGAAAAGTTAAGGCGACCTAAAAGTTCGGTAGAGTCTACATCACTAATGATTAGCTTATGAAGAAAAGAAACGCCGGGGACTGTTCTACGATCAGCTAACGAAGGAAGGTTAATAAGCAAGAGTCTACTGGAGTACGATGGCAGACGAAGGTTAGGGTCCCAATTTAGTCCACGAAGAGCAAAAAGCAAAAATTGCTTTTGTACTGATTCGATACGATCGATATGCTTTTTGTATTGCGGACACCAGACGGACGAGCAGTATTCAAGTACAGGACGGACTAGAGCAGTGTACAGGAGCTTTGTGGTTTAAGGATCATTAAATTCCTTCGACCAACGTTTAATGAATTCGACCTATTAACAATAGAAGAGATATGAGAATTGAAACTCAATTTGGGGTCAAAAAGAATTCCAAGATCAACGACGGTAGATATTCGTTGCAGGGGTTCATTGCCAATCGTATAAATAGCCAGCGAAGGTTTGCAACGATGGAAAGTCATAAACATGCACTTGGAGCAGTTAAGGTATAAATGGTTAACCAATCACCAAGACTGCAAGGAGTTTAAATCATCTTGCAATCTAATGGAATGTGTCGGGTCATTGAAAGATAAAATAAGTTTAACGTCATCGGCATACATAAGTATCCGAGAGTAAGATAGTATTGTGGGTAGGTCATTAATAAAAAGAGTAAAAAACAAAGGACCAAGGTGACTACCTTGCGGTACACCGGACGTTACAGAGACGGGCTTTGAAGTGTCTGAACGTAATATAACTTTCTGGGTTCTATTTTTTAAATAGGACGAAATCCAGAGCAGAAAAGAGGCGGGAAATCCTAACCGATCAAGCTTATAGAGGAGAAGATCATGGTTTACAGAGTCAAAAGCCTTACTAAAGTCGGTGTAAATGACATCGGTTTGCTTTTTCTTAAGGAACCCATCATTAACCAATGAAGTAAATTCAAGCAAATTGGTCATAGTTGACCGACGCTTAATAAACCCGTGCTGGAAAGGTGATAAAATCAATTTGCAATAGTGCTGCAAGGTGGAGGTTATAATCTCTTCAAATAATTTAGGAATAGCGGAGAGCTTAGCTATGCCTCTGTAATTGGAAATATCAGATTTTCCACCTTTTTTATGAAGAGGAATGATTTAGGACTCTTTCCAAAGAGTTGGAAAGACTGAAGAATCGAGTGATAGATTGAAAATCTTAAGCAAAGGTTTGCATAATGAACTACAGCACTCTTTAAGAACACAACTAGGAATGTTGTCAGGGCCAGGGGAGTATGAGGATTTTAGAGATTTTAAATGCGAAAGTAGGGAGCTTTCACTAATCGAGGGAACACAAATCGAGTTAGAAGAAGGAATGGTATATGGATAAGAAGTGTTAATAAAGTGGATAGAGGAATACGTTGATTGAAAAAAGTCTGCGAATAGGTCGACGGCAGCAGAATCATTGCCAGCCTTTTGGTCACCCAGAAAAAAAGAAGAAGGTAGCGATGAAGATCTACGCTTAGAGTTCACAAAGCTATAGAATTGTTTAGGGTCCTCTGCAAATTGAAATTTGCACCGGGCAAGATAGTTCTTATAGCACTCAGAGTTAAAAAGTGTAAAGTTGGATTTTGCTATTGAATATTTAGAGAAATCAACAGCCAAGCCAGATCGTTTATACTTTTTGAAGCATCTAGACTTAATATTTTTCAAATTAGAAAGTCTAGGGCAGTACCAAGGAGGATTAAGTGACGCGGGAGAAGCTACGCTATAAGGAACACAGATATCTAAGAGAGAATTAAGGGATTTGTAGAAAAAGGCAAGAGCAAAGTCAAAATCAACCGCATTGCACAAATAAGTTGATTTAATAATGTAAAGTTTCCTTTACGAAAACAACGACGAGGTTTATTAGGAATTTTAGAGGTTGATGAAGTAGTTTCAGAAACTGAAAGAGAGATTTCAAGAGTAGGATGGTAAATATCTTCGGGCAGTGATAGAGGGACGGACCTAGAAACAACAGCATTAGTACTGTCAGCGACAAAGACAAGATCCAGCAATTTATTAAGATCGTTTGGAATTGAATTTATCTGAGACAAGGACAAATCAAACAGATGATCTAAAAAGTCATGCTGTGTTGATGGCACAAGATAGGTTGACCCATTAAGATATGACCAGGCGATGTTTGGTAAATTGAAATCACCTACAACAACCAATGAGTCAATGTCTCGTAATTGGGCATAAACATCTTTTATACAAGTTATATGGTTCATATAAACTTGAATATCGGAAGAAGGAGGGATATAGGAGCAAGTAATATATAACGAGAAGGAAAGAAAAGAAACTTTTACGGCTACGAATTCCACACCATCAGGCAGACTTAGTGGAATTAATTCCGAACGGTGGCTAGTCTTCACTGCGATCAGTACACCACCACCTCTTCGAGTAGGTCGATCATATTGATATATAAAAAAGTCATTTGACAAAATTTCGCAATCAGAGATTGATGGATTTAACCACGTCTCTGAGAAGGCAAAAATGTCAAACTCAAATGAAGCACTATTCAAGAACAAGGTAGTAAGTTTTGATAACAGACCCCTAACATTCTGATAGGCTATAAGAGGACTAAAGGACAGAACTAGTTTTTTGAAACCCTGTTAGAGCTAGACCCTACATTTGAGGGCAAGCTGACGGGCATTGGCCTAACACGATTTTTTTGCCTAAACTCGTGAACAATCATATCTGGCAGCCAAAATTCTGGGTCACATATGATTGGAAAAGCTTCACCTGGAACACTTATGTTAAAGGAAGCTACATCACGAGGCTGGGCAAAATTAAACTTTGAAATGGAAACACTTGCTGAGGATTTGCTAGCAATATAGGCGGCAATTTTCTCGCAAGTAGTTTCAGGAGACAACCTAGACACAAAAACTGTTTTGCGTGGTGCTATAACAGTAAGAAGGGAAGGCTGTGAAGAAAGGGAAGCACTTTCATCAGGTTCAGGTGGCACTATTGGAGAACTAACTAGTCTACGATTTGGAGGTTTATTTAAAAAATTATTAATAACTCCTTGACTTGGGAGGGAGGCAATGGAGACAAACCAACCATACTAGCTGGTGAAGCGGACAGGGAAATGGTCGGCGACAAGTCTTGACACTGAGGCGAGACTGGCAACGATGAAGGGAGATCAATCGACTTGTCAGAATCGGGAGGTGGCACTATTACAACTTGAGGTTCCGACCGACGTGTGGGTGGTGACTCAAAATGGAATTTACTAAGCAACTCATCACTAGAGGTAAACTCACTTGCGAGTTGCTTAGTTATTTTATGCAACTTATTATATTTATTTCTCATGGTATTAGACATACGCGAGAAATTAAATTGCTTAACAGTGCATACAGGGCAGGACCACCTTAACGCACCACAATCTTTTTTAGTTGAGCAAATTTTATCAAGGTCGCGTCCACTTAGTGCAGCACATTTTATATGCATAATATTATCGCAGAACCAACAGTTAACAAACCGGAATTGTTCCGAATCATTTGCATCTTTATTAGTACACGACTTTTTGCAGCACGACATTGGTCAAAATTTACCACTGGGGCTCAAAACTAAAGAGATCAGAAATCAAAGCGGGTATCAATATCTCACTCTAAGAGCGGCGTAACAAATAGAAAAGCTCAAAGCTTTGTCAGCAGAAAAGTAAACAAAAACAAATTTGGTGTGAGAGCGATGCACACAGAGAGTTTGATGCAGCAGCAAACGCACGCACTAACCTTTGTTAAGAGGGGGGAACGGGGGAACCGCCAAAAACAGATGAGCGAAAGCAAAGCAAAAACAAAACACACAGCACAGACGCCGCGATATTTATATTTATTAAATTAATAATACCCAGATGCACAACAAGAAAGCAAAGCACTCACCGGTAGTGGGTATTAATAATTGACCGATTTTAGATGTATTCGCGAAATTATAGACACGTTGAACGTCACAATTGATTTTTAATTACGGAGCACAAAAAACGCACGTCAATCTCTCACAAGAGTCTCTCTCCTCTCTGGATGATTAGCAAATAATGAAAGAAAGAACTAAAGGAGGTGTAAGTCAAACGGTCTTAAGATTGGATAGATGGAAATTAAAAACACGCATATAAAAGTCAAAATTTGCCATTTTCATATGAGTATTTACGAAAGCGCAGGCGTTGGTAAAAAAAAGAGGTGTAGATGGAACAGTCGCGAAATGTGCAATTGGCCTACATTTAAATATGAAATTGGTCAACATATCATATGACCGAAAAAAATTAAGATATAGGAACGGTTTATCTTCTTCCTGATAGTTGCTATATGTTAGATAAACTTAAAATTTACTCTGTAATTTGTTAGTTTTTATGAAAGAAGCTCTACGCTCAGAGAAAAAATAGAGAATTTCGCTCTTGAATCAAGAGCATTCGTTCTCAAAAGTACGGTGAGAGTGAAAATTCTTGATCCAAGACCGAAATTCTTGATTCAAGAGTGAATTTTTGATCCCGACATTCCTGATTCAAGAGTTTCAGCTCTTGATTCAAGTATGAATAATTATTGATTCAAGAGTTTCAGTACTTGATCCAAGAACGAATAATTCTCAAAATAAAAAAATTAAAAATAATATTTGGGGTGGGGGTGGGAGAGACACGACCGACCCGACCTGACCGACGTCGTGGTGGTCCGCGTCTCGTCCCCCTCCCCCGGTCCCACGCACCATTATCAAATCAACCACACCACAAAGATTTTTTTTTTTTTTTTACTCTTCTGGGACTGAAACACACACAGGCGACGGGCAGCTTAACGAGGTCAGCTAACTTCCTTAAGCCAGAAGACGCGACGAAATCACACTTATAAATAAACGCTTTCGTACGCATCGCACAACAACAAACTGCGCATGCGCTCTCAGTCTCTGCGCTCTCATTCGCCCTCTTTGCTGTTGCCTTACGGTTTCGAAAAATTCATATGTGTGTGTGTATACATGTGTATGCGAGAACAAATTTCTTTGAGTTTATTACTCTCTTGCTCTCGCTCTCTTTCTCTCATTTTTCGTAAGGCAACGCGACGTCGACGCTGCTGCCACCTTATTAAATACGCCTTGCTCTCAACGACCAACTGCGCATGCGCCCTCACTCTCTGCGAGAGCGACTCCAATGCTACTCTCTCAAAGTTAAGTTGCCCTCACCCCCCTTGCCTATAAAAAACCAAATTGAGAACGTTTAGAACAAATTTATCTCGATTCCAAGAGCGAAATTCTTGAAAATTCAAGAGCGACTAATTTTTTTTTCAAGAGCGTTCGTACTCAAATTATTCGTTCTAGTTTTTTCTTAGTGTATGTGAAATTAGCCCTTAATGTAGTTTTAAAAGTTTTACAAAAGATAAAATTTCGAACCAGCAAGTTTTAGCCGGCTCGAGGTCAAATTATGTATGCAAAAACTTTAAGCAAGAGCACACATCACCACAGAAAAGGCTGGTCAACTTGGCGTTGTCATTTGCTGTCGGTTTTTGCATTTATGCTGAAATTCCCACGCAGTCATATCAATGCTGTCTGTTGGTTTGCAGTCGATGGGCAAATACTACTGAAGATGAAACCGGGAGGTTCTTCAAAAATCTGTATAGTCAAGCAGCTTCCTTTGTGGTGTAGTATGTTCCTGTTTAAAGTTATGTGGAAATATAAAATGACCTCGAGCCGTCTAAAACTCGCTAGTTTGATTATTTTTAAAGCTTGGTACGGAGATACCCGCGAAATCGAAAACTCTATCAGCGGTGTCACAGAAATCTCTAGAGATTTCATCTTCGGTTGGTTTGCAAATCGCTCGGAAAATTCGTCGGTGTCAAAGAACTTCAAGAGATATCATTTTCTTATTTGAAAATCTATTTAGAACAGAAGCTTTTCCAATTGAGCTATCATCTCTAAAAACAAAAAAATTTCCCTTTTTTTAGTTAAGGGGTAATTTGATGTTCAAGTGATATATATTGATTATGTTATATGTTTTATGATGCATTTTTAAATTATAATTCAAATTCATATATATTCATTTCATATTCTCCAAAAATAAAATGCGAATTTTCAAAATGTGTTCGCGCCGCACATGAAGTGTAATTTGCCAGCCCTTAAGCAGGTGGCTTTTACATAGATAGTGACCAAGCTGTAGATGGCGCCACTTGAGGTGGCTGCTTTTTAAAAATTCGAAAGACTTTGGTTGGTTTGGCGAATAATTACTAAAACGCAAATTGCAATGTTTAAACTTATCAAACAATTTATTCATTTGATGCAGCATATCCAGAAAAATAATGTTGTTTACATTTCCAAAACTAATTTTACTTGTCAAAATTGTTTGGGTGGTGAATTTTGCTAAATCTCCTGAAAAAACATGAGAGTTATGAAACCAACCGAAAGAGATTTCTGTGACACCGAGAATTGGTTTTGGGTTGGAATTTGGTTGGAAGAGATTTCTGTGACACCGCTGTATATAAAAACAAATTATTTCGCACGGATTTCGCGGGTTGCTGTTTCATGAGTTGGTCTGAAGTTCTGGCGCGAAATAGTCATATCGATATCACAACGCTGCCAACCGACATCAACGTGTCACGCGATAGTCACCCGATAGTCACGCGATGAGTGATTATTTCGAAGGTATGAAATATATTTAACCCATATTTTTTGTTGTCACGTTATATCAGTCTATATAGCCATGTCCGTCTGTCCGTCCGTATGAACATGCAGATCTCAGAGATGGTAAGAGATAAGGGTTTGACATGTATGGGATATAAACTTCTAATCAAGGCGGCAAACCGGTTCGGAACCGAACCCCTGAAAACCGGTTCGGCTCGCGGTTTTTGGGGCTAGCGAACCGGACCATGAACCAGGCACTCTATATTTTTGACTCCTCGAACCTGAACCTGAACCGGACCACTTTATAGAAAAATGAGGTTCGGTTCACCAATTTAATTCATTTATTCAACTATACATCCAGGGAAATATTGGAGTTCTCCTATAGATGTTACTATTAACGATTGCATTTCTAACTAAGCGTGAATGATTTTTGATGTAAAGTGACAAGACAAAGAAAAGTGTTGATGATGATAGATTATACGCAAAGTAACCTTTTGACCATATGAAGAATCAACTTGGCTTTGGACGGACGGTATAGATTACAATTACGACCAAGTGATTTATATTATGCTTGGTTTTTACACCGAGCAATTGTTCTAATCATTGTTTATTATTGTCTAAGTGCTCCGACAAACATTCTTCTACTATGAGTTCCGTACCAGTATTGGCTGCAGTATTCTCAGACCCGAGATTTCATAATTTGCTTGCAAAAACAGTTGCAAAGCAACTGACTCAACGTCTAATTGTGAAGAAGAGAAACGTATGAAAGCAATAGAAAGCAATAAACAAATATCAAATTTAAACGTTGTGAATCATGTTATAGATTTCTTTGCAATTGTCAAAGAGCACATACATTACAAATGTTTAACATCGACAAATGTCTTAAAATTTTTGAAAGGTCATAAAAACGAAGACTTAAAAAATATTGCCCTTACTATACTAGCTGTTCCAGCAACTCAGGTATCAGTTGAAGGAGCATTTTCAACACTTAAGTTGGTTCTTTCTGATTTAAGAGCAAGTATAGATGAACAGCTTAACTAAGATATAATGCTTAAACTAATCAGTTCCTAAAAATTGTTAGTGTCAGCTAATGGATTTGATAATTACAATAAATTAAGTATTGAATATTATGATTAAGTATATGGATTGATAGGTATGTATATAAATTTCATTATTGCTATTCATAGAATTAATAAATCGAAAGTCAAACTATCTGTTTTGATCCAGCGAACCAAGGTTTGGACCAAAACCTTGGGTTCAGGGGTTCCAGGAACCGGTCCGCGAACCGAACCTTGCACTTCACAATGGGTTCGAACCCCCGGACCGAACCTTCTGCAGAATTTCAGTGGTTTGCAGCCTTGGTTTTAAAGATTAGGTTTTTAAAGAAATTACGGAAAATTTGGAAAATGATGTCAATGAGAGCTCAAATACAAAGGATTCTGAAAAGTTTTACGATACCAGTAATGAAAGATTGGATGAAACTAAGAATTGTTATGAAAATTCTAATATTGAATCGGAAGTCTTAACTTATCTTGCCGATTATAGCAATATATAAGAAACATTTTAATAATATAGCATCATATGACATTAAAATGTTCAAATTTCAAACCTTAAATTTGGACTTAAGACCGTGTAGTTAATATTTATTATCAATATAAATTGATGAACCATGGTTCTTAATTTAAAAGTACAGTCTTCGACTATCTCTCGTTGATAGCAGACGTCTTGTTTTCAATCAGCGGCATTTAATCGGTGTTTCTCTTTATTCGACCCACGCGGTCATTAAAAATTCCTTTACTTATCGTTACATTGTTTACAGTTTTACTGACAAGTGTGCTCTTTAAGTAAACAAAAGTTAGTTAAAAAGCCCCAGAATGGCCCCAGGGCCACCCAACCTGGGGAGCAATCGGTTTGCATTGCTTGCCGAAAGCCCCCCAACCAAAAAACGTCGACAACCTCAAAAACTTGACATAGCATTTCCGGAGCTCCCTCCAACTGCAGTGGAAAATCCAAAATTCATCATAATCGCCTCCAATAACTGTGAAAAGAAAATTTCTGAGTTCTCATGCTTCGCCGTTCATCACGCGCTTAACATGATCTCCAAAAACTAGGCTTGTTGATAATATATCAAAATATCAATATATCGATATTTTTTACAAAAAAAATAATATTTATACCGAAATCGAAATCGATATTATTTGGAAATATATTTTTTGATATTGTGGTTGGTTACACTACACTTAGAAATCTTAAAAAGAGAAGATGAGCGCGGCAAAGAGCTTTTACCCAAACATAAACGCACATAATGACACCTGCAGCCTGTGTGCAAAAGTAATTAAGTCAAGTGGTAACACCACTAATCTCCTGTCACATTTGAGGAACAAGCACCCGGAAGCGTATTCAACATGTGTTAAGGTAAGAAAAAATGTAATGCCAGAAAAGTCTTGAGAATTTTCCCGCGCAATTTTTTGACGGTGTGTGTGTGTGCGCGTCACTAAGCCTTCTTATTCTTATGCATATGTATGTGTGTGTACTTTCCGCGAATTTCGGTGCTTTGTAAATATTATTTAAAATGTTTTATTAAATTCCCTTCGCTTAATCTAATTAATTGTTGCCATCGTATGTACGTGGTCGTGTATGTATTTATGAAAATTTTCCCGCGCAATTCTTTGACAGTGTGTGTGTGTGCGTCACTAAGCCTCTATATTCTTATGTATGTGTGTGTACGTGTATGTGTATGTTTCGCCATATACAAACTTTTCGCTTACAAATTAATTATATTCGAAAACCAAGAACAAACTTTGGAATAATATTTGTACATATAAATTTTTTAGTTTTCTTATTCAAAAACCGAATAAACCTGATGAGCTGAACCACAATTCTGATGGACAAATATCTATTGAGAACGCGTTTAAGTGTTCGGCGTCTGCTAAAGGTAAACATTCTCTTATTTTATATTTTGAATATAATTTTATTTAAACCCTTTTTTTTATACCCTGTTCCCATTAAAAATGGGAAAAGGGGATCATGAAGTTGTGCAAATGTATGTAACAGCCACAAGGAAGCTTCTCCGACCCTATAAAGTATATATATTCTTGATCAGCATCAACAGCCGAGTCGATATAGCCATGTCCGTCTGCCCGTCTGTCCGTCTGTCTGTCTGTCTGTATGAACGCGTCGATCTAAGAGACCATAAGAGATAGAGACACAAATTTTTGTATGCACATAGGTGTATACCGTACCCAGTTCAAGTTTGTTTCAGAATCGGAAAATTTTCCAAGGTGTTGAGGACATAGCTTTCACCTGTGACAGTGTCACTATAACCAATTCAACTCGGTCGTATCTCACCGTAACCGCACATTTTATAAAGGATAATTCTCTACAGGCGGTTTGCTTGCAAGCAGCAAGAATGTCACAGGTTAGCTTTTTTTTAAGTTTATGTAATTTTTGTCTATGTGTTCTGTTTTGTCAAGTCTACGTGTTTAAATGTTTTTTATTTTTATTAGATGAGTCTTGTGCTCTGTTTCGTCATGTCATATGCTTTATTTATTTTAAGAAAATCCCTAACTTGAATCTTTGTCACACACTAGCGACTATATATGTAGTTTAATGGAGACTGCTTGCCGTGAATTTCAAATAGATCGTTATAAGTGGAGAACACTTACAACGGACAGTGCTAACAACATGAAAGCAGCTTCACGTCTATTTGTAGGAAAAGGCAAACACATCTCTTGTTTTGCTCACACAATTCACCTGGTTGTCGATGATGTGGTAAAAAATATTGCATCTTTCTCAAAAGTTTTGGATAAGGTGAAGAAAATTGTTACTCATTTCAAACACAGCCCTGCAGCAATGGACATGCTGCGAAAGTTACAGGCTGACGAAGGGATAGCAGAAGGTCGAATAAAAACTCTTGTCCAAAGTGTAGACACGAGGTGGAATTCGTGTCTCGACATGCTTGTTTCTTTTCTCAAACTTTCAAATAAAGTCGCATTGGTTTTAATAAAACGATCAACTTCTATGAAGGGATTGCCAGACATGCTAACAGCTCACGAAATTGATATATGCAAAGACTTTTTTGATTTGCTAAGTCCGTATATAGACGCAACAGAAAAAATAAGCGGTGAAAACTACGTCACAGCTAGCATGGTATTCCATTAATATCCGTACTGATAAATAAAATACGTACATTGACTGTAGAATCGGCTGAAGGAAAACTTACTAAAGAAACTTTACTAAAAGTTTCTGAAGACCGTTTTCAATCTTTTCATAACAACAAAACACTGGTGAAGTCGACAATGTTAGACCCGCGATTTAAAAAATTATATTTAGTGCCGCTCAAGAAGCTATTCAAGACATTATCACCGAGGTATCGGCAGACAGCACTGAAAAACGAGTATGTAAAATTATGTTAAAAACATTATTAACACCACTTTGAATTATCTTTAAAGTACCAGTTTTAATATAATATTAATTAATCTAAACATAATATACTTGACTATAATAATAACTATCTTTGTTTTAACACAACATTAAATTAAACTAAATCTATGGTTTAAAGAGATTGAGAGAAGCTCGACTGTGGCCCTTTGGGCTGTGATAGTCAATTATTTATTGTTGACATTTATATAAAGATTTTTGCCATAATATATTTTCTCTTTTTTTTTTGTAGAACTCAATGGACAATAGTCCAAACGGAAGCCAACTCGATGAGGGGAGGGAAGTAGAAACAAACGAAAGCTTCCTAGAGGCCCAAAATAGATCAATTGCCATAAAGCCAATTACAGATGCCAAGGAAAATACAGAAATAAAACTATTTTTAAATTTACCACTCGCTGGCTGGGAGACAGAACCCTTAGAGTTTTGGAAATCCCAGGAAAAAACTTTACCGAAGTTGTCAAAATTGGCCATGAGTTACCTTATAACACCTGGTAGCTCGGTTCCTTTAGAGCGGCTGGCCTCCGACATAAATTGCGTTGTCTGCGACACGCGAAGCCGCTTGACGGATATTCATATAAAACAAAGAGTTTTTTTGAAATCCTTAAAAAAAGAATTGTGGAGGTAAAATCATGTTTCCAATATATGTAATTTCTCTAGAAAACTTAACTTTTTTTTCTTGTATCCTTACTTAAACTATTCAACCTTAAGATCTCTGTTCTTTAATGGAAAAAAGTTTATTGTTTTATTTTTAATTAATAAAAAGCTAAAAATAAACAAGAAACTGTTCGTTTTTTGCTCATAACTTGAGAATCGTTCATCCGATCTTTATCATTCCTTCAGCAAATCGATAAATAATTTTGATTACTAGATATCTCTAGAGGGTACGAACCATCTATCATCAAAACTGGAAGATACACGGTTTTTCCAAATTGCGGGGGCGGGAGGGTGCGTGTCAAAAATTGGAAATAAACTTGATCTTCCTGCAAGTATAAGAAATATATGTCCCATACATGTCAAACCTCTATCTGTTACCATCTCTGAGATCTTTTCGTTCATACGGACGGACGGACAGACAGACAGACGGACAGACGGACATGGCTATATCGACTCGGCTGTTGATGCTGATCAAGAATATATATACTTTATAGGGTCGGAAACGATTCCTTCTCCCTGTTACATACTTTTGCACAAACTTAATATACTCTATGTACCTTCGGTACAGAGTATAATAAGTAAGTTGACGCTTAGTGCACTTTTGTTTGCATACTGGGCACCTACTTGAGGACTCGAGACTTTCCACTATACATCGGTTGTGAAATCGATGCCCACAAGGTGTAACTGCTATTAAATCTTGATTACTTAACACTTCTTGACAAACGCCACAAAAGGGGTCTACCTCTTTTAACGCTTGAGCCAAGTCTTCGTTACTGCGCTGTAAAGGCATTCTAACGAGAAAAAACTGTCACAAATATGGACCAAGTATCATAAACTTGGACCCGTCACCTTCACAGATGCCAAAACCAAAACCAAAAAAAATGTTAAGCCAATCTTATCTATCAAAGTATTGTCTGTCCTATATAATACTGTAAACTACTGGTTACTATTGTCAAATTGCTGCTAGATAAAACATTTATGGTGGTCAGTCAGCCGAAGTGTACTCTACTGCCTGCAATTCCAGCCACAATTATTTATATTCAGAGCAAACTTGGATTTCGAACTTATAAAACTTCATTGTCAGTGATTTCAAAGAACAGACTGGCTCTGGTCGACCAATTCGTAACCACCGAATTGCAATCGCTTTTCCAAGAGACCACATTCCAGACTCCTAAGCACCTTGAAGACGGATTATAATTCTACGTGATAATAACAAACTGTGAACTTTAATGAATGACTAATTAGAGCATTTTATCGCGAAGATAACCACGGCATATGATTCCTGTGGTCTTGCTCCACGGTTGGGCGCCAATTGTGTAGCGTGTGGGTACTGGTTGATTCGATAGTCGAACGACCTGCTGACCTTAAGATCAGCTCGCTTTCGCGAATTCGACGTGGCTATGGAGGACTCGGGGCGTGCACTTGTAGCTCTGCTCTTGCTCAGCTCGTCGGATGGGGTGGGGTTCTTCCTCATCCTCTCATAGCGGACACACCACGACAATATTAAGTGCACTGTCTAAGAATACGACTCTACCAAAAGGATTGAAATGATCTGAACATATTATTTTAACTCCCACTAAATCAAAAAAAACTCGGACAGACAGGGAACTAATGCAAGATGGATTGGCATTGGGGAATTAGTTGGAATTTACCCCCAAATCATTACCCTCCCTACCATGGCAACACCTAAAGAAGATGGTTTGGGTTGCCCCTACTGCTACTAATAGCTGCTATTTAAGTTTGGTTTGGCATTGGCACTTGGTTCGGCGACGGATCCATTAAAAACAATTTAAGATTTCATTTCATTACAAATATGGTACATAATTTTATTCTTAGCTTCTAATTCATAGTTAGTATCCATGTCTATTCAATTCATTTTCGCTTTTGTTTTTCATTCAATATTTCTCTTCCACAAAGGGGTTTTAAGTAAATAAATGTAAATTAAAGGAAAGTTTGTACAGATATAAATTCAGAGGATCTGAATCATTTCTTAGGGTAAGGATCGAACGTAAATTGTTAATATTTAGGCTACCATCGTTTGTATGTTGCATGCAAAGGTCAATTTTTATTTTATAAAAAAAACGAACTTACCAGGCACTGCCGTCGTTGAGCTCAAAGATGACTTGCTGCCAAAAGAAGGGATTAATATGACCGGTTATATGCACATGCATACTTGGCTGCTATTCGCTCACTGAGGCTATAATTTATGTTCGATTTGGTTACCAAAATTAATTTATCTATATGGGTATTACAATCTAGCCATAGTAAATTTAAGAAAAAAAACCTAAGTAAATTAATTAAGTAACTAAACTCGTTTTCTCTCTATTTTCTAATGAGATAAATTAAAAAAACGGGGTGGCTCCCACATTTCGGAGGAGGAATTCACGGACTTGGGACCTTTCGGGTGGCAGCTAACTTATAAGGGGCGGTGTGCGATTACACCTCTGGCCACAGTTGCCTCAAAAAGAAACTTTAAAAGCCTTTTTATGCATGGCTCAACACAAAAAAAAGGGACACAGATTAGCTCGTCATATGCGGGCAATGCTGGCTCCTATTGTAGCTGATCTTCTCGATCGTGCTGATCCATTCCGGTTCAGAAGAGTAGGGATTCCAATTGACTCCAACAAATGCTACTCCGCTGGTTTCACCACTAGCATATCAATTGCAAGGCACCATCGTTAAGGCCTTGCATAAGGAGGCACTGGCACAAGGCACTAAGAAAATAGAGAAATTAGATTTCTGCCAAGACACTACACTTTTTCCGTACCTGGCCAAAATAATAAATCACAAGTTCAATAAACGTTTTTCCAACCGGCACAGCGTATTGAGGAAGGCTCTATTCAGTGTCGGGTTTAATCAACAAATACATTTATAGTTGAATACAAATTTTTCGTTACCGCGTGGTCTTTTTACATAACTTAGAGAAACAATATCAATTTCTTGTATAAATGACTTAAGCGTGTGTACTGCACCAGAGACGCTCGCTCAATGATCACGTCTCCCGAAGCTTAGAAGCTTGCAGCCTATGCTGACTAGCATGCCGATTTTCTAAAATCAAACGGAGCTAAGGATCGAGCGTGAGAGGCAACATGATAAGAAACGGTTTAGTCGTATGATATGTTTATCCAAGGTGACCGCCAAACTGTTCTATTTTTGGAATTGTTTCTCTTTCACCTACTCAAACTTAATGTCGCTGGCCCAAGACTGTGCGCTGCTTCATCAAGAGAGTTTTAAGCCTATACTGACGTTACAGTGCAGCAAATAAGTATTCTCCTGAAGCTGTTAGAAACTGGTCCCTACACCACAGTGAATGTTGTAAGAGTCTTACTCGAGAAATCATTCACTGAAAAGGAAAGTTTCCCAAAAAAAATTGTACAGATATATAATTTATTTTCCAACTTGTATATCCTTAAGATGGTAGATGCCTAACGATTTCCCCAACTCATTTACTAACTCATAGTAGGTTGGACTAAGCTTGCGCTTCACCTTAGCTTTCAAAAACACTGGTGCAAGCTTGGCATTAAACTTCTTGCCGGCATTGCTTTGGGCGAAATTCCGGGAATAAACTGAGTCGCCCACCTTAAACTGAATGGTTCGGCTGCGCAGATTGTAAGCACGAGCGTTGGCATTGTGGGTGGCCAATATTGTATCTTTTGCTTTGCTTCGGGCAATCTGCAGAGCGTCAGGTTGTTTTATGGGAGTGTCGTCGGTCAGGAGATTGAGCTTATGTAAAAGCTCGTAGTCTCTGCCATTCAAAATCATATTTTGACCAAATGTCAGGAAATAGGGAGAGAATCCGGTGCTGCGATGCACGCAAGCACGGAGAGCCCCACTAATTTCATTCAGGTGTTTATCCCAATTAGCATGATCAGATCCAATGTAAGCGCGTATCGCTGCCAACACGGATCTGTTCAGTCGTTCACTGGCGTTTGCTTGTGGAGAGTAGATCGCAGTACATATGTGAGATACTCCAAAGCGGGTGAGGAAAGCCTCAAAATAACCAGAACGAAACTGAGCACCATTATCTGTGAGAACTACCTCTGGTACTCCGAACAAATAAAACAAATATTTCTCCAAGTAGTCACAGTTTCTGTTTGATGTAAATTTTTTAAGGGGATGCAGGAAATGAAATTTAGTGTTATGGTCGACTATAATAAGAATACCTATGTTTCCACTCTTCGATCTAGGGTACGGTCCTAATAAATCAAGGTATAATTTTTGGAAAGGTCTGTCGGATTCCATCGGTTTACCCATGGGTGGTCTCAAAACTGTATTAGGGCTTTTGGTAGATCGGCAAACAGCACAAGATGATACGTAGTTCCGAATTTGCGTGACCATTCCAGGCCAGAACAAGTATCTTTTGAGTTTTTCTACCATTTTAGCTATGCCACAGTGGGCCGAGTCGGGTGCATCATGTGCTCGAACCAAAATTTCTTTGGTAAGCCCAGATGGAATCCAAAGCTTCCAAGAATCAAGCTCTTGAGCCAAGTTGCCTGTAGCATGTTCTGTGCGCTTGTAGACAAAGTTGCCCACGACCTTTAAATCTGGCAACTTGGACTGATTCTCCTGAATACGCTGAATCAAGTCTAAATACTCGCATGAGCCAAACTCTTTAGAAGTTAAGTCTATGATTGGACGAATATTTTCAAATTCACAAACAGCTGGTTCAAGACGTCTAGAAAGAGTGTCGGCAACGACATTTTTAGAGCCACTGCGATGTTCTATTTTGAACACAAAACCCTGAAGGCTGATGGCCCATCGAGCTAATCGTCCCGTTAGGTCTTTTTGATCCATTAACCATTTCAGGGACGCGTGATCAGTTATCACCTGAAATTCTTGGCCTTCAACGTAACACCGAAATTTTTTAATGCCTCTTATCACTGCCAAACATTCAAGCTCAGTGACTGTGTAATGTCGCTGGGCTTTAGTAAGTTTTTCCGACATGTATGCAATCGGTAACTCTTCCCCTTCCTCATTCTTTTGCGCCAGCACGCAGCCTAGACCATGCAGACTGGCGTCGCACAATAAAATGAAGGGCTTAACGAATTTCGGGGTATTCAAAATGTTGCTGATGTCAATTTAGCCTTCAGTTCTGTAAAAGCACTTTCTGCGGCTTCATTCCAGATGAGACTTTTATTCTTCTTGAGAAGTTCGGTAAGGGGAAAGCTGATTGAGGCGTAGTTTTCAACGAACCTCCTGTACCATCCTGTGAGACCTAAAAATCTTCTAAGCTGCTTCACCGTAGTAGGAACAGGGAAATGATTAATGGCGTCTATTTTGCCGGGACCCGTTTTGAGTTGCCCATCTCCAATGATGAACCCAAGATACTTAATCTCACGCATGCAAAACTTTGACTTGGCTATATTGATTGTCAGGTTCGCCTTGCGGAGGTATCCAGCGATCTCTTGTAGCAGAGTCATATGTGATTCAAAGTCGTCCGAAAGGACAAGGAGATCGTCTAAATAGACAATAACTCGCGTACGTAAATGAGGAGGGATGACATGATCCATGAGTCTACATAGGGTCTGGGGTGCGTTGCACAGTCCAAATGGCATTACCTTGTACTGGTACAATGGCCTATTTGGTATCGTAAACGCAGTATATGACCTAGACTTTTCCTCTAGTGGAATCTGCCAAAATGCATGTTTCATGTCGAGCCCCGTTATATATCGAGCTGGAGGTAATCGACTTAAAATGCCGTTGATATGAGGCAGTGGGTATGCGTCTTTGCGCGTATACTTATTAATGACTCTCGAGTCGAGACACAAGCGCAATTTTTCTCCGCGTCGAACCAAAACGGAATTGCTGCTCCAAGGACTCTTAGACTCCTCAATAATGTCCATGGCCAGCATATTATCGACTTCTTCGAACATCTGTTTTTCTACCGCAGGTGAGATAGGCCAATGTCGTTGCTTGACCGGAATAGCATCACCAACGTCTATGCTATGTTCGATCACGTGTGTGCGCCCTTTCTCATAGGAGGGAAATTTAGCGATTATGCGATCAAGACTTACTTTTTGAGCAGGGCTTAAGAGGTGCATATTTGGAGCTTCAATATTATCTTCACAGCCGGTATCGAGTGCAGATACTCGTCCATCTGGATTCATGATCCGACTTATGAGGCCAAATGATTGCCAAAAGTCCATGCCTAAGTAAACGTCCTGCTTAAGGCCAGGGATGACATAAAATTCTATAAATTTTGTCAGGCCACGATAATTAATTTCAGATGAAAGTTTTCCTACTACAGAGCACTCCGAATTGTTTGCGGTTTTGATATAGCCAGAGCACTTTTTGAGCTTTGGACTATGTAAAAGTTCCTCAGCGGCTTGATTGCCTACGCAACTGATTGTTGCACCAGAATCTAAAAGAGCAATATATTCTTTATTTTCTAGGGTAAGTTCCGTATAGAGCCGATTGTCTGAGTTCAGGAAAAGGGCAGAAACTAGCTTTTTCCGAGTACAATTAATATTTTTCCAAAAAGTTCTAAGCCTCAAGGTTGATCGTTTGGTTTTATAATTTATGCTTATGCTGTTCACATCAGCAAAAATGCGTTCTCGTGCTGCTTTGTACTTGGCGAGTCTTATATGAAAAGGCATAGGTTGGTTTGCACTCATATCAGAATGAGTTGAGTTGAGTGCTGTTCGTTGGTTCAGATCTTGGAGTTCATTTATCTCAGTCTGACACCAAGAATCTAGAGTTATTGTTTTGGATGCGGCAGAACGGTGCGGACCTGCGCATCCCGTAGCAGGTTTTCCGATGGGTTGCAGACCAGACACTTTGGCTTAAATGTATTCTTGGCTCCGCAGCCGTAGCAGAAAATGGTACGTTGATCTAAGCAGTCATCAAATCGATGTCCTGGCTTATCACAGTTCCAACACACTAAAGGTTTGCGTTGGATAGCTGATACTTCCTCGTCCCTGTGTTCACTTGGTTCGACTTCAAGTTCAGCTATGCGAGAGCGTGGCTCGAATTTGCTTTTAGGAGTATGCGATCGAGCTTGCTTATGAAATTGCTCATGTGTACGAATTTCCTCCCGAAGTCTTGCTAAGGTAGCAATACCGAGATGCATGAGCTCATAACGTAATGAATTTTTGGAATTATGAATCAATAAGCGGACAAGCGAGCGTTCTGATATATCTTTACGCAATCGACCTGTAAGTTTCTCAACTGCAAACTGAAAGTCTTCGAACGATTCTTGTTCGCCTTGTCGACGGGAGTTTATCATTTCCCAAACGTCCATCTCATCATCGATATCCTCGAATTTCTTTCTAAATTCTAAGCATAATGCCTTCCAGGTAAAACGAGGATTAGCACGATGGAACCGCCAAAACCAATCGTTTGCTCTCCCAGCAAAAAGTAGGTGTAAGTGGTCACATAACAATTGGTAATTTTTATTTAGGTTTTGTTTGGCCAGAGATCGTATTCTATATAGGAAATCTTGAGCGTGCGTGCCGTCTCTGCCGCCATCAAACCTTATACGCCAGCTTTGAATGATGCTGGATACTTTCTCAGTTGGAATAGACGAGACTGTCCTCGCTTCATTCGATAGATTTTCATCACTGTCACTGTCAGATGCCAAAGCCATATCAATTAACTCAATTTCCCGTCTGGGAGAGTCCTCCCACTATTCTGTGATGCACTCTGTTCTCTGCGCTCTAACTGCAGAGCCGCTAATTGAGTCCGTATGGACTTCTCAACAGTTGATGCCACACTAGCGCTTAAGCTTTGCATCATTTGATTCTGGCTTGAGAATATTGTTGTCTGAACAATATTTGCTACCTCGATTCGATCTATAGTCCTTAGATCTCCCGCTTGGGAATTATTAAGTGGTGGGTTTCCCCTAGGGCGACTCATAGATCGTGTTTGTATACCTCGCCGAGGAGTTTGACCTCTACTTCTTCCTGCTCTAGCTGCACCACGTCTTTGGGAAACTCCCTCAGTTGGGATATCGACTGGTTCGGGTTGATTTACACGGCTACCAGTGGCTTCTTGCAATTCTACAGCAATACTATTATTAAAACAAGAAAGAAAGTCGGTCAAGCCCGACTATAACATACTCTGTACCCTTAACGTCGCAGCTCGCATTTGCTCACGAGTTATACTCGCTCATCTCTAAGTTTCACTCTCTCTCTCTCTTTCTCTCTCTCTCACTAAGATTGCCGTTCAATAGAATGCAGTGGTGATGGGTGGGGGGTCATAACTTGAGTATCGTTCATCCGATCTTAATCATTTCTTCAACAAATCGATAAATAATTTTGTTTACAAGGTATCTCTAGAAGGTACGAACGATCTATCTTCAAAACTGTAGGAGAATTTTTCCAAATTGCGGGGGCGGGAGGGGGCGTGGCAAAAATTTAAAATAAACTTGATCTGCCTGCAAGTATAAGAAATATATGCCCCATACATGTCAAACCTCTATCTCTTACCATCTCTGAGATCTGTGCGTTCAAACGGACGGACAGACGGACGGACGGACAGACGGACATGGCTATATCGAATCGGCTTTTGATGCTGATCAAGAATATATATACTTTATAGGGTCGGAAACGATTCCTTCTCCCTGTTACATACTTTTGCACAAACTTAATATACTCTATGTACCTTCGGTACAGAGTATAATAAGTAAGTTGACGCTTAGTGCACTTTTGTTTGCATACTGGGCACCTACTTGAGGACTCGAGACTTTCCACTATACATCGGTTGTGAAATCGATGCCCACAAGGTGTAACTGCTATTAAATCTTGATTACTTAACACTTCTTGACAAACGCCACAAAAGGGGTCTACCTCTTTTAACGCTTGAGCCAAGTCTTCGTTACTGCGCTGTAAAGGCATTCTAACGAGAAAAAACTGTCACAAATATGGACCAAGTATCATAAACTTGGACCCGTCACCTTCACAGATGCCAAAACCAAAACCAAAAAAAATGTTAAGCCAATCTTATCTATCAAAGTATTGTCTGTCCTATATAATACTGTAAACTACTGGTTACTATTGTCAAATTGCTGCTAGATAAAACATTTATGGTGGTCAGTCAGCCGAAGTGTACTCTACTGCCTGCAATTCCAGCCACAATTATTTATATTCAGAGCAAACTTGGATTTCGAACTTATAAAACTTCATTGTCAGTGATTTCAAAGAACAGACTGGCTCTGGTCGACCAATTCGTAACCACCGAATTGCAATCGCTTTTCCAAGAGACCACATTCCAGACTCCTAAGCACCTTGAAGACGGATTATAATTCTACGTGATAATAACAAACTGTGAACTTTAATGAATGACTAATTAGAGCATTTTATCGCGAAGATAACCACGGCATATGATTCCTGTGGTCTTGCTCCACGGTTGGGCGCCAATTGTGTAGCGTGTGGGTACTGGTTGATTCGATAGTCGAACGACCTGCTGACCTTAAGATCAGCTCGCTTTCGCGAATTCGACGTGGCTATGGAGGACTCGGGGCGTGCACTTGTAGCTCTGCTCTTGCTCAGCTCGTCGGATGGGGTGGGGTTCTTCCTCATCCTCTCATAGCGGACACACCACGACAATATTAAGTGCACTGTCTAAGAATACGACTCTACCAAAAGGATTGAAATGATCTGAACATATTATTTTAACTCCCACTAAATCAAAAAAAACTCGGACAGACAGGGAACTAATGCAAGATGGATTGGCATTGGGGAATTAGTTGGAATTTACCCCCAAATCATTACCCTCCCTACCATGGCAACACCTAAAGAAGATGGTTTGGGTTGCCCCTACTGCTACTAATAGCTGCTATTTAAGTTTGGTTTGGCATTGGCACTTGGTTCGGCGACGGATCCATTAAAAACAATTTAAGATTTCATTTCATTACAAATATGGTACATAATTTTATTCTTAGCTTCTAATTCATAGTTAGTATCCATGTCTATTCAATTCATTTTCGCTTTTGTTTTTCATTCAATATTTCTCTTCCACAAAGGGGTTTTAAGTAAATAAATGTAAATTAAAGGAAAGTTTGTACAGATATAAATTCAGAGGATCTGAATCATTTCTTAGGGTAAGGATCGAACGTAAATTGTTAATATTTAGGCTACCATCGTTTGTATGTTGCATGCAAAGGTCAATTTTTATTTTATAAAAAAAACGAACCTACCAGGCACTGCCGTCGTTGAGCTCAAAGATGACTTGCTGCCAAAAGAAGGGATTAATATGACCGGTTATATGCACATGCATACTTGGCTGCTATTCGCTCACTGAGGCTATAATTTATATTCGATTTGGTTACCAAAATTATTTTATCTATATGCGTATTACAATCTAGCCATAGTAAATTTAAGAAAAAAAACCTAAGTAAATTAATTAAGTAACTAAGCTCGTTTTCTCTCTCTTTTCTAATGAGATAAATTAAAATCCATGTCTATTCAATTCATTTTCGCTTTTGTTTTTCATTCAATATTTCTCTTCCACAAAGGGGTTTTAAGTAAATAAATGTAAATTAAAGGAAAGTTTGTACAGATATAAATTCAGAGGATCTGAATCATTTCTTAGGGTAAGGATCGAACGTAAATTGTTAATATTTAGGCTACCATCGTTTGTATGTTGCATGCAAAGGTCAATTTTTATTTTATAAAAAAAACGAACCTACCAGGCACTGCCGTCGTTGAGCTCAAAGATGACTTGCTGCCAAAAGAAGGGATTAATATGACCGGTTATATGCACATGCATACTTGGCTGCTATTCGCTCACTGAGGCTATAATTTATATTCGATTTGGTTACCAAAATTATTTTATCTATATGCGTATTACAATCTAGCCATAGTAAATTTAAGAAAAAAAACCTAAGTAAATTAATTAAGTAACTAAGCTCGTTTTCTCTCTCTTTTCTAATGAGATAAATTAGAAAATCGGGGTGGCTCCCACATCTCGGAGGAGGAATTCACGGACTTGGGACCTTTCGGGTGGCAGCTGACTTATAAGGGGCGGTGTGCGATTACACCTCTGGCCACAGTTGCCTCAAAAAGAAACTTTAAAAGCCTTTGTATGCATGGCTCAACACAAAAAAAAAGGGACACAGATTAGCTCGTCATATGCGGGCAATGCTGGCTCCTATTGTAGCTGATCTTCTCGATCGTGCTGATCCATTCCGGTTCAGAAGAGTAGGGATTCCAATTGACTCCAACAAATGCTACTCCGCTGGTTTCACCACTAGCATATCAATTGCAAGGCACCATCGTTAAGGCCTTGCATAAGGAGGCACTGGCACAAGGCACTAAGAAAATAGAGAAATTAGATTTCAGCCAAGACACTACACTTTTTCCGTACCTGGCCAAAATAATAAATCACAAGTTCACTAAACGTTTTTCCAACCGGCACAGCGTATTGAGGAAGGCTCTATTCAGTGTCGGGTTTAATCAACAAATACATTTATAGTTGAATACAAATTTTTCGTTACCGCGTGGTCTTTTTACATAACTTAGAGAAACAATATCAATTTCTTGTATAAATGACTTAAGCGTGTGTACTGCACCAGAGACGCTCGCTCAATGATCACGTCTCCCGAAGCTTAGCAGCTTGCAGCCTATGCTGACTAGCATGCCGATTTTCTAAAATCAAACGGAGCTAAGGATCGAGCGTGAGAGGCAACATGATAAGAAACGGTTTAGTCGTATGATATGTTTATCCAAGGTGACCGCCAAACTGTTCTATTTTTGGAATTGTTTCTCTTTCACCTACTCAAACTTAATGTCGCTGGCCCAAGACTGTGCGCTGCTTCGTCAAGAGAGTTTTAAGCCTATACTGACGTTACAGTGCAGCAAATAAGTATTCTCCTGAAGCTGTTAGAAACTGGTCCCTACACACCCCAACAAATTGCACGCAAACAAAGTGTGTTTATTGTTTGGAAGAACACCCAGCCGCCTCTCGGCTACGCACTAAGTATCAGCAACAAAAAGAGATTCTAAAAATAAAAACGATGAAAAAATGTACAATGCGTGATGCGAAAACAATATTCAAAGCAACGACACCTAAGCCGGTAAATACCGCCTCTTACTCTTCTGTAGCTAGCGCTGCACATAATCGAAGCGAAAACGCAAATCAAAATAAAATTCCAAACAACAACACAACAACAAATACCGAAACCGTTTCGGCAAAACAAACCAATACTCCCTCTCTCCCGCTGTCCCATCAGCAAATCCAACGCACAGCATCGCCCGGTGCTCTCAACGACACATGCTTATCACCTGCAACAAATGCACTATTACAAAAAATCCAAAATACAAATTCAACTACAAATACCACAACATCTTCATCTCAACTTAATTTACATTCTTCGAACACAAATCTCAACAACTTTTCAGACGAATTAATGAGCATAAAGCATATAATATCCTATTTTCTTCCCCATCAATGACTATCATTATTACAATGGAACATGAACGGATACTTTAACAACTATCATGAACTATTAATCTTATTAAAGGAACTTAGCCCGGATATTATATGCTTACAGGAAACACATATTAAATCCAACCACACGCAAATACACACACCAAAACCATATATTGGTTATTTTTACAATCTCACTTCCAACCTCATCGCAAAGCAAGGGGTTGGTATACTTATCCGCAACAACATTCCACACAAGACTATTTCTTTAAATAGTAACACATGTTCAATTGGTTTGGAGATTCTGTCTCAACCCAATTTTACTATCTTTAATTCGTATATACCCCCAATCCAGATCTTATATGCCAAGGAAATACTAAGTATTGTTGACTTATCATACAAACCTATTGTGTATGTAGGAGACTTTAATGCTTGGAGCCCTCTATGGGGCTAAATTTCACATAACGCTAAAGGCTACAAAATAGAAGAGGTCATAAACAAATCAAATTTAACAATCCTGAATGATGGCTCTGCCACCCACCACTCCACTCACAACTCTTTCACCCATATCGACCTAACACTGGTCTCAGCATCATTGTTCCCTTCCTGCAAATGGTCAATTGGTGCCAATTTACATGGAAGCGATCACTTTCCCATAACGACGGCTATCTAGACTCAATATAAAAACGAGAAGGCCAAGCTAACTTCGACTGTGCCGAAGTTATTATACCCTTGCAAATGCTGTTCTTGAAATGACAGAGTTTAAGAACGCTTACATAAAAATCAAAAACTAAAACCCATTTTCCGACAGATAAACATCTGATTTCGACCAAATTTCGCGAATCTTTTTGAAAACATATCAAATTTCCAATCGCCGAGTTTAAGAACGATAAAATTGAAAACAAAAAAGTTTTTCTTACTAAGACTCATTTTCCGACCGATCAGTCCTATGGCTGCCTTAAGATATAGTCACCCGATTTCGACCAATATTTTTCAAATTACTTGAAAACAAAAAACTTTTTCACTAAGGCCCATTTTCCGACCGATCGGTCCTATGGCAGCTATAAGATATAGTCATCCGATTTTAACCAAAGTTTGTACATCTGTATGAAAGCATATAATATTAAAATCACCGACCTTAAGAACTATTTACTTGAAAACAAAAAAGTTTTATTCACTAAGACCGCTTTTCCGACCGATCGGTCCTATGACAGCTATATGATATAGTCATCCGATCTTGACCAAAATTTGCAAGTCCGTTTGAGAGGATATATTAATATATTATATATATTAATAATGGCCGAGTTTAAGGACGCTAACATTGAAAACAAAAAAGTTTTTCTCACTAAGACCTATTTTTTGACCGATGGTTCCTATGGCAGCTATACGATATAGCCATCCGATCCGGTCGGTCCGACATATTAGCAGCGTGCAGTAAAAAGAAGACTCTGTGCAAAATTTCAGCTCGATAGCTTTAAATCTGAGAGACTAGCTTGCGTAGAAACAGATGGACAGACAGACGGGCGGACAAAGCTCAATCGACTAAGCTCGTCGCCCTGATCAAGAATATATATAGTTTATGGGATCGGAAATGAATATTTTTATGCGTTGCAAGCTTCTGGGCCAAATTATAATACCCTTTGCAAGGATATAATGAAAAAATTCCTACAAGCATAAAGTTCAAGATTGAGAAAGCAAATTGGGAACTCTTCCACGCCACATGCAGGGAAAATTTCAATTTTTCCCCAACCAATGACTTAAACTTATTTGCAGCGAAAATACTAAGAGCCATCATAGCTTCTGCAAACGTAGCTATCCCTAAAACCAAACCCATAACACATTGCAGAAAAGTTGTTTGGTGTAACTCCAAACTCCATGCTCTGCGGAAACAAAAGCAGTCACTTTGGCACAAATATAAGCAAACACAAACCACTGATAACCTGCTCTCCTACAAAAAAGCCAACGCATTGTTCAAAAGAGAAGCCAAAATAGCCAAACGGCAATCCCTCGAAAGATACACCTCGAACATAACACCCCTCTCGACCACAAAGAAAGCATGGACTGATTTAAATGCATTGACTGGGAATTTTCCAGCTCCCCTCAAAGCAATTAAAGACCAGGACAAAGAGCTACATTCCTCTATAGACATTGCCAACGCTTTCGCAAACATGTGGTCGGATTATTCAAGGGACGACAACTTCTCCCAAGAATACAAGTCGCTTAAAGAGGAAGTCCTTTCCCATCAATATTCACAAACTGAACTGTCTTCACATTGAGCTTGAACTTGCTTTCCGGCATGCCAAAGGCAAAACTCCCGGTATTGCCCGCACCTCATACCCGATGCTCAAACACTTTCCAATCGAAGCCAAAAGCAGTTTATTAGATATGTATAATGCAATGTTTAATGCGGGCTCTTACCCTTATGTATGGAGATCTGCGACAATTATCCCTACTTTAAAGCCAAACAAGCAAACACATGAGATAACATCGTTCAGACCTATATCATTACTCTCCTGCCTAAGCAAATCCTTACAAAAATGTCAGCCAAGCGACTCATGTGGTTCATTACAAGACATAAATTTATCAGCCCCCCTCAAACAGCCTTTAAACCACAACATAGCACTCTCGATTTACTTCTGCATCTCCACCATTATGCGTCCGACGACCTTTCGACCAAAAATCACGTTCCCATTTTGTCAACTGATTTTGAAAAGGTATTCGACCGAGTTGGGGTGCATACAGTATTGGATCAACTTTCCCGGTGGGTCCTGATGATGAGTGCATCATCAGCAAATGTAAAGATACAACAGCCCTTAACAATACATTTAAAAAAATACTTAATGATATTGAAAACTGGGGAAAAGCATCTGGTGCTACCCTTTCTATTGGAAAATGTAAAATACTCCATATTTGTAAGAAACAACGCTGTACCTATCCAACATTACCATTAAATTACATAGATATAGAACATGTCACTTTTCTTAAAATTCTTGGCCTTACGATCGACAAACGACTCACTTTTAAGCAACATTGTTATGAACTTAGAAAATATCTATACAAACGACTTAACATAATAAAATTCTTAGCATCGAAACGGTCTTTCATCCATCCCACCTCTTTTATCCATGCCACAAGAGCACTATATTGTCCAAAATTGAGTACAGACTCCCCATTTATGGATGGTGTGCCCCGTCCAACATCAAAATTATCTGCCCTCCATATCACGCAGCGGTGCGCCGCAGCATCGGTGCGTTCCCAAGGACACCCACAAAATGCTGCCTTGCGGAAGCGGGACTACCAGATATTAAGACGAGAGTCGCACAAACGACTTTTAAACTCATACCCAAGCTAATGACAACAACCAATGCGATTCTTACCAAGGACTACCAAACAGCCTGTAAACACCGAAAAATATATAAAGTCATGTCCACAATTCGAAGATGTATACAGTTCAGCAAACGATATAATATAGAAAAGCCATATCGTTGGAATAAAGTCAGCCCTTCGCCGCCATGGAGATTACGTTCCACCAGCATCAACATATCACTTCGCACTTACACCAAAGCCCGGACACCGAAATCCGTTTTCAAACAGATGCTAGCAGAGGAGACGGCAAAGTACTCCAACTGGAGATGGCTATACACCGATGGCTCAAAATCCGACACCACTACAAGCTTTGCAGTGGCTGACCAACACGGATCAGTTGTATCTTGGGGACAACTCCCTAATCACTACTCTGTCTTTACTGCAGAAGCGGTAGCTATCCTCAAAGCTATAAAATACGCTGTCGAATACAAGGGAAAACATATCATCTGCAGCGACAGTCTATCCACCATACAAGGCATAGAAAACTTCTATAACAACAACCACCTGCTTTGCGAAATTCGACACTACTGCATCCAAAACCAAAGCAAAATAAAGTTGTTCTGGGTTCCAGGACATATTGGTATAGACGGAAACGAGCTCGCCGATAGCGCTGCTAAATTAGCAGGAAGATCAGCATGTTTTACAATAATCCCTGGAGTTCAACAGGATCTATGGCGTTACATCGAAAACTTATTAACAACCATCGAAATGGAGGATTGGCAAGCCTACAACCATTGGTACAAGCTCTCCAACCCATGTAATAATCATATCAGATACTCTGCCTCATGTCATCGGAGAGACTGTACCACCTTAACCAGACTCAGAACTGGACACACTGACCTCCCTCACAAACACATCCTCAAAGGACAAAACAAACCATACTGCCCCGGTTGCGGGGGAGTCCTATCAGTAAAACATATCCTGGACGAATACAGCACCCTTCAAAATCACAGAACTGACCTTTTTGGCAATATTACACCATCCAACCTGATAGCGAACCCCAATGCACAAAACACCAATACAATTGTAAGCTTTTTACAGAAATGCAGTTTGTTAAATAAAATCTAATCTTTATCCAATTGTCGAGTCGATGGCCTGGTAGCTAGTACTCATACTTATAACACTAGTTTACAAAAAACAAAAAAATTAGATGACCCATTTCTACTAAAACTATTTTTAAGTGTAGTTTGGATTGGTGATCTCAAAAAATTATTTTTAAATAATCTCAAAAACACAACTTTATTCAGCACTCAATTGCGCACAGCTCCTGTATTTGTTTATAGATTTTGTTCATCGATATCTTTTTTTCTTAGAAGAAGTGCGGTTCTTAAGTAGAAAAAAAATAGTTTCAGTAGAAATGGGTATTTTTGGCTGTAAACTAGTGTAATTAGATATTATATTGTAAGCAATTTTTATGTATAATTTTTAATACTTAAATAAAAAAAAAAAAAATTTAAATTTACCTATATTTTATTTACCTTTACCTAGGTACTGGAAATACCGGATACCTTTTACCATACCTAGGTATATTTTTTAACATTTACCTTGTTCCTTACCTAGGTAAGAAAATTGGGTACCTTTCCAATCACTGGATATGGAGTACCAGTTTTAGCCTCACCCACAAACCAATTCATAAAGGCCATAAACCAGACCTAA
>JBAMBO010002232.1:0-34516 GCA_037044535.1 Lordiphosa magnipectinata | reverse complement strand
GCCTAAGGCGACTCGTCATATTTTTAAGAAAAGCTTTTCCAAAAATTTTAGAAATTACTTTTCTGAAATTTAAATTTCTAAGTTTTAGGGCAATTTTTCGAAAAAACTAGTAAATTTTTCGGATATTCTGAAATGCCTTAAAAAATGGAAAGAATTTTCTAAATGATAGGGCTATTTTTCTTAACTATTAGACAATTTTTCTGAAATTTTGGGTAAAATGCTCTAAAAACTTTTTGTAATTTAAATTACAATGCATAAGTTGTTTACAAGTTGTGAACAAACGCAACTTTTTCGGACCTAGAGCCAGCCAACTCACACTAATGCTCTAAAAACAAGAAAGTGATTTCTTAAATGAATGGTAATTTTTCTTAAATTAAGGGTGAAATGCCCTAAAAAATAGAAAATTTATGATACATTTTAAGTAACTTTTTCTAAAAGCATATTACATTTTTTTTTATTCACTGTGAAAATCCTAATAACTAAAAATTGTTTTCCAGAAGTTATGGCTATTTTTCTTAAAGACTTAGAAAATGTTTCACACCTTAGAGTATAAATTGTTTTCTAAAATACATACCAAATTGTCTTAAGTTTATGGGGAAAACATCCAAATAATAAAAAGTCTTTTAAAAAAGCATGGTTAATTTATAAAACTATATTCATTATGCATTCACATTCTTAGAACTAGACTTATTCTACTACTTAAAAATAAAATTTGGGCTTAATATATATTTTATCGCATAGTTTGTGCATTTCTATGGGCGGCTAACCTAAATTATTTAGTTTAATAAGTTTAAATTCACTTTTGGTTATAAGCTCATAGCATTTTAAGTGTGAGCAGTACATTGTTTCCAGTTGTAAGCATAAAAAAAATTCGTATTCATGAAAGCAAATTTCTTTTATTTTGTGAGCCTTAAAATCTGGCTCATACGAATAAATAACAAAGCTCCTTTTATAATTTACATTACTCACTTTCGCATACACATAACAAGTAATATTTTGAGTTTTGTCAAACAGCTCAGAAGTCTCCTTGAAAAAAAATTGAATTTTCTGCTAAACACTTTGATTTGCTCAAAACAATTTGATTAATTTCAAAGTTTTTTATAAAATGCGCAAAATGCAAGCAAAATTTTGTGGATAAAGATATCAAAACATTTCTCCGAGACCTTATATTTTTAACGTAGGATTTAAGGCTTCTTTGTTTGGATTCGCAAGGAAACGTCCATAAATGCTTTAATGGTCCTGACTCTTCTATTATTCTTATATAATGGTTCAAAAAATGATGTTTGGGTTTCAGAGTGTCGTTGAACAACAGAGTATATTCCCTATTGTGGTAGGAAATAATGTTACTTAACGATTTTAATTCATTTTTTGTGCACTCAGAATAAGTTATGTAGTCTGTCAAATTTAAAAGATTTTTCACAAACTGCCAAACTTTGTCGTCTATATCAATCAGATCGCCTATCATTAGGGGAAAAAAAGTTATAAATGTGAGCAGCTTCCTTGCAGTTGCTTTAATTATGAATTTTTATACTCTGTACCGAAGGTACATAGAGTATATTAAGTTTGTGCAAAAGTATGTAACAGGGAGAAGGAATCGTTTCCGACCCTATAAAGTATATATATTCTTGATCAGCATCAACAGCCGAGTCGATATAGCCATGTCCGTCTGTCCGTCCGTATGAACGAAGAGATCACAGAGATGGTAAGAGATAGAGGTTTGACATGTATGGGACATATATTTCTTATACTTGCAGGCAGATCAAGTTTATTTTCAATTTTTGCCACGCCCCCTCGCGCCCCGCAATTTGGACAAAACGTCATATCTCCTACAGTTTTGGAGATAGATCGTTTGTTCCTTCTAGAGATAACTTGTAAACAAAATTATTTATCTTTATTTGCTGAAGGAATGATAAAGATCGGATGAACGATACTCAAGTTATGGGCAAAAAACGGCCACTTAACACCACCCACCCCCCACCAATAACCACAGCAACATACCCTAACCGTTCAACACAGGCAATCTTAGTGCGAGAGAGAGAGAGAGAGAGAGAGAAACTTAGAGAGCGCACCGCGTTGTGCGCGGGGTGTTAACTGGCCGTTTGACTCCTGAGCAAATGCGAGTGTAAGGGTACAGAGTATGTTATAGTCGGGCTTGACCGACTTTCTTTCTTGTTTTATATGGTTTAGTTTAAGTGTGGGGCACAAGTTTCCGACTTCGGAAGCTCCATATTGAAAATTTGATTTTCTTAAGTTTAATGTTTCCAAATCAAATGTATTGATGTTTACATAATATAGAATTATGTTACAGATATCATATCTTAGCACACCTTCGAAAACATCATGCAGTTTGTCAACTGCAAAATTGAAAACTGCAGAAAAATTTGATAGTTTGTTAAACTCACAGTCTGATTTTATTCCTGTCAAAGATAAATCGGTGGTAGTGATATCGTTTTTGTAGTTTAACTCATTTCTCAGCTTTTCGACTGGAACCACATAGGAGTAAGCAGTTTCTCCTTTGGACATTTTACGGAACCGACTTATATTTAGCGTGTTTGCTTTGTACCCGACGAAAGGTCCCCCCCATGCGTTAAAGTCCCCTGCGATTATGACTGTGGATCTTTCACGCGCATCGCTCGCTATGTCTTCAAGAATCCCCTTATACTCTTCAATCGATAGGCTTGGAGCAAGGTAGCAACTATAGATGAAGACGCCTCCACATTTTGCTCTCGCGTATCCCCTCATTGCGACCCGATTTGAGAGCAGGCGTGGGGCTGACCGCATCTCCACATCGCTGATCCTCTATCACTGCTTTGGTGCCATAGTCCCTTCAGCTTGGCTTTGAATGGCTCGCTAAGGATAGCGATGTCCACACGTTGGTCAAGGACTGTTTGCGCAAGCAGTGCCTGTGCCGCTCTGCAGTGGTTAAGGTTATATTGGAGGAACTTAACCATTTTGGGCGATTTTGAGTGCTTTTTGGTATTCTGGGCAGCTTCTGTTTATCAGGGTTCTTAGCGTTTGCCCTCTTCCTGGAGCATAAAAGGCATTTGGGCTTTGGCATTCTTGCATTTCTTGTGCTTGTGGCCCTTATCTGAGCATCTGTAACATGACTCCCGAATAATTTTTGAGACTTCCTCTGGTCAGCTCGTCTTGATCATGAACTTCGATTTGTACCGTCTCCTGCAGTGCTTTCACTTCTGCTTGCCCTGATAGCACTGTTCGGATGGCATTTTGCAGATGCTGCGTTGCTGGGTTCGTGACCTGCTGCATTCTGAGTAGTGGTTCGCCTGATGCAGTCTTCCGGATTCCTTGCACACAGTTCTTTAGCCCCTGTAGTCAGGCTCTTGTCAGTTCTTGTTCTTCTGGGCATCATGAGAGGTGCTGTTGGAAGGAGGCATCTCATTTTGGTTGCTGCTAAATGGTCTCCGTGGAGATTTCTGGTAGCTTCGGCAACTTTCAGTGCTGTGATGGCCTTGGGACTACGAACCAGTTTTTATACCTCTATGTGCTGTGGGCTATGCCCTACCTCTGGAGAATAGTGTTGGGTAAATGTTGTTCATTTCAGTGAACATGCTCACTTGTTCCTTTTTTCTGAGTGATTCAACTCACTGAAATTGCTCACTTGTTCTGTTGTTCTTGTTCAGTTGTTCTTCTTCAGTTGTTCACTTGTTAAGTTGTTCTTGTTCACCTGTTCTAGGTCTATGGTGGAAGGTTGTGTGAGCGCACGAATTTTTGTTTTGTTTTTGTTTTGCCGACGGCATTTCTAAGGAGTTGGTTTTTGTTGCACTGATCGCGTTGTTGTTTTTGTTGTTTCAGCATTGCTTTTTTGTTGTACACACATACGAAATTTGTGTGTATGTGCGTCTTCTACTCTCGCGCTCACTCTCCTGCTCTCTCTCGAGCGCTTAGTTCAAAATGTTGGCTGATCGCCATACTTGTTATAGTTGTTTCATGGTACAGCCCACAGAACAACTCACAGAGCAAGACAGAGCAAGCTCACAGAGCGAGACAGACAAAACAACTCTCAGAGCAAAAGAGACCGAACGGCTATTAGAACAACTCAGAGCAAGACAGACTGAACAAGACTCGCTGAACAAAAATGAACAATTGAAGAAGAACATGCTCACTTGTTCAGTTTAAATAACAACTCAACTTTGTTCACTCACTCATGAACAACCCAAAACTACTGGAAAAGTCTGTTGGCACTTATGTTGTTTTTCTTCGTTAGCCCCAGATTGAGTGTTGTGCTCTTGACCATTATTAGCTTCCAATCTGGAGCTGATTTCTATCTGTAGCTCCTTCATTCGATTCAGTACATCGATAGTTGCCTGAGTAATATGTCGGACTAACTTTTTATTGTTCGCCTTCTTTCTGTAAAATGAGAGATGAGATCATCTGAAAGCTTAACAAGATCCCCAGCGTTTGCTGCCACACTCTTGTGCACTCTCTGCTTATTCGACGCTCCTAGTTGCAGCCCGTCGGGACTGGTGGACTCCCAACTCCTTTTTGGGGTGCCATGATCGTCGCCGACTGCCGTGAATTGGAATACTTGCTCAATCATCAGCGGAGGAGCAGATCCTGGAGGGACCACGTTAGTAGAAGGAGGTGTCCTAAGCACTCTCTTTTTTTGGAGTTGGAACTTTCGGAGAAGTTCTTCTTCCGCATGAGCCAGCGACACTCCCTCTGCGTTATCAGTAGGAGAGACTTGGGAAGTCGGGAATTTTTGGTCTGAACTCACCACACCATTTCCACCGCTTTTAGCAGAGACATAAACAATTTCCCTAAATTTTACTTCATCCCTTAGCCGGGACCCAAACAATTTCCCTAAATTTCACTTAATTTCCCTAAATTTGCCTCCTCATTTACCAAATTTCCCATATGAGCTCCTATCCCTTTTTTATTTACCACGATAAGTTGGTTTCCCGCACTTGTGGGCGGTCCCAGTCGGCGCGCCTGTGATTCATGTGTGCTCTCGAGGTCAAGCGACCGTTTTTCTTACCTTACCTGAGTCCTTATCTGTTGGGACTCGTGTGTGAGAGAGTTTCTCTCACCTATATTTTTACCCGGTTGCCCACAATTGTGGGCGCTCCCTATGAACTCCTGTTCCTTTTTTATTCACCACGATAAGTGTTATCTATTTACCACGATAAGTTGGTTTCCCGCACTTGTGGGCGGAGACCTGAGCGCCTGCTCTAGCAATGAGCAATGATTTCACCACTGTTACCCTTGACACAAACCATACTGCTCTAGCAATGAAGAATGGATGTAGTCTGTAGATTTCAAGTTCATTGAATATGTATAAATGAAAAGAATGATGTCCTGTTTTAATATTGATTTATTTTAAATGTATATTTCAAAAATGTTAAGGAAACTCTAATTTTGTTTCTGCTGGTCGCGTTTCTTGGCACATGCGCCTTCCAAGTGTGTATCAGACCTACAGTAATTGCAATAGATAAGTGGGGTGTATCCGCTCTTGCGCGGATCAGCACCAAAAAGACTAACTTAGTGTTAAAAATTTCCCGATCAGCCAAGTCTCTCCTACTTAAGTTAAACACCCAAAATAAGAGATTGAAAAAAATTTCCCTCCTAAAAAAAAAAAAAAAAATAGGAAGTGGGGGTTCATTCGAAAGGTCTTTTCAAGACCTATCCAATGGTATATTTAAGAAATCGATATCTTCAATTTATATTAAATTTAATTAATCTTAAACATTTATTAAACTGCACTTAAAAATTTCCATCGCACAGGCACTTCGTGTTTACTTTTCACTCTTGTGCGCTACTTTTCACACTTGTGCGCTCCAAATCAAGCAATCCTTTTTCTTACCCTTACCTGGGTCGTTATCTGTAGGGACACCTGGGTCGTTATCTGTAGGAACTAGTGTGTCTGAGACTTTCTCTCAATTATAAAATTTTAAATTAAAAAATATATATAATATATTAAAATTCCTGCTCCCCCAAATTCATACTACTGAGAGTTGATAGCTGACAGCTGTAATCTGACATGATGTCACTTCGATCACCATCCTTAATCCTATAATCAATATTCAAAGTCTTCAAATGAGCCATGATCTTCTCAAGTCATTTTTTATACATATGTTTATCAGTTCTTTCACACTTGACCCAAACATTTAAGGAACATATCTTATCAATGGACTCCAGGTATTTGGTGAATCCAAGGGGTTCTGGTATTCCCGCAAACTGTTATAAACGATCGCGTTGCAGTCCATCGCTTAGTTTACCCCAAACGGTGTTTCAAGACGTTACGCAGATAATTGACATTTTTTTAGCGCGTTAAGGAAAGTAAGAAATTAAAAGTGACCAAAATGGCTAGCGCATCAAAAATTGTGTGTGATCTGTGCAATCGCGTGTTCAGTGGACTAGAAGAATTTTCGGTGCATTATAATAATTGTACTGGTCCAATTATTATAAACGCATATGATTGAATTAGATCTGACTCGGGAAGCTCAACCATACGCCAGAGACGACGCAATAACGATGAACAACCCACTGTAAGCCATTCTAAAAGGATTAGGATGGATACCCCTCAAGAAGCAGTCAACCGCATGTGGAATCCCTCATCCAGTCAACCACCAACAAGGAATGATAATCCTGAAATTCAATGTGAAGTATGCGGAATAAAGTACGTGCAAACTAGGCAGAATAAACATTTAAGGACTGACATTCACAAAGACGCAGAGACTTCGGCATTGGAGAGAAATGGTAATATTATATTAATATCGCCCCATACTCAGATGCCGATAAAGTCTTACCGCATATTAAGCAATAGTCCGGACTCAATTGATCTAAGAGAGTTTTTCAATATGAGTAAAAGCGATATTCTGCAAGTTATTCGTTTGAGTCGGAGTGAATATAGATCCATTAAGATAAATTTTAAAGTTTACGGAACTTATGTCAAGCAAGTAGATGACGGAGCAACTGTGGAATCACAGAAACATTTTCTAACAGCTTTCAAACCTCTTTATGAAGAAGAATCTATTGACGAGCTTCTTGAGAATGCACTTGAATATTTAATCACCCAGAGCTCCGAGTTTCAAGGAAAGGATAGCGAATGGGCGATAAAATGCTTTAATCATTTCGAAGTTACAATGGTTAAGCTGGAACACGTTCCCGCCAGTGGTTATGTACCTATGCCTGTAAAACTTATGAAACGGAATGCAGTCATTAACGTTAAAAATAATGATAAATATTGCTTTAAATCAGCGATGTCCAGCCGTATGCTCTTTGGGTACGTTTTGATATTGTAATTGCACCAAACATAGGAAATCAATGATCGTATACATGCAGGGCGCGAGGCATACAAAACGACACACACGCTAACGATTTCGTGTGTATGCGACGCGTAGAACAAAAACCGGTTTTGTTCTCTTCTTTGATTGGTGTTTGCGAGCGCAAGCAAACTGACCAACAACAATTTCATTATTGGTATTGGTGCTTATCTTTGTGAGTATTGGTGAGTGCTCTGTCGAATGCTGCTTTTGGGCATGCCTGCTTTAAATGGTGTATCCTAGCTTCAATCGCTAATTACTACAATGAAAATGCAATGGAATCTGAGACAGTAAGAAAAAGATTAACAAACACATCATACTACAAAATATTCGATATATAACAGGATATTATAGTATATAAAGGACGAAGACTCGACTTTAAAGATGTACAATTTCCAATCACCAAAAAAGGAATTGAAATTTTTGAAAAAAATAATCCCGACTATAGTATCAATTTTTATGAAATTGACGGTACTCCTAACGATGAATATGTTGTTGGTCCTACCATAAGGTCTAAAGATCGACGGTTGTACCATATAAGCTTGCTCGGGATTAATAACGAAGCAAAAGATCTTCTACACTATGCCTACATAACAAGCATGACAACATTATGCAAGTCTCAATACTCCAACGCTCATCAACATTTGTTTTGTCATAATTGCTTGCAATGCTATGCTTCCGATAATAAAACACACGATTTCAAAGAATGTGGAAAGGTAGCGGCTGTTTATCCAAAGCCCAACACCAAAACCACGTTCACAAATCATCATAAAAAATTATCACCACCTGTAACGATATATGCAGATATCGAGGCTGTCTTGGAGAATTATTCCTATGCGGTGAATGGACCTAACTGCTCATCCACCACCAAGGCACAAAAGCACACGGCATGCGCAGCTCCATTTTATGTAGTACATAAATATAATCCTCAATTAAATGAACAATGGACGTATGAAGGTAAGTTATGGTAGCAATAAATAAAAAAAAGACCATTTAGACATTTCTGTATTTTATTTATTTAGGAGCTGACTGCATGATGAAATTTTGTGAAGCTCTCAAGACAACCACAACACGCCTGTATGAACAATACTGGAAGACAACTGCAAAGCCAATCCACGAACTAGAGATCGATGATGAAGATTACCAAGAACATGGTAAATGCTGTGCCTGTGATGAATCAATCCCTGATTTTGATGATCGAGAAAGGTATTTCGATCGTTTCACCGGAAAGTATGTAGGACCTATTCATAAGAACTGTAAGCGTACTTATAAAATCAAATTCCCCACTTTTCCAGTTGTTTTCCACAACTTATCTCGTTATGATATTCATTTATTTATAACAGAGCTTGGGGATAACTTGAAAATTATACCGTGTAATAAGGAATTATACATAGCTTTAACACAGAAGGTTTTAGTAGGAAAGACCCAGCTATACAATATTCAGTATATAGATTTCAATAGGTTTCTCAACTCAAGTTTAGAAAAATTAGCTAGTTATATGGAACCCCAAAATTTTAAAATATTAAAGAAGAATTTCAGTGGACCTCAATTTGACCAGATGCGCCGAAAAGGGGTCTTTCCATATGACTAGGAGAATACACTTCCTCCAAGAAAACTATTTTATAACTCTCTTAATGATGAAGAGTGTAGTAAGGAAGACTATGAGTTTGCCCAAGAAGTTTGGCGTTCCTTTGGTTGTCAAAAAATAAGCGATTACCTCAAACTTTATTTGGAAAGCGATGTACTAATACTCGCTGATGTTTTTGAAAATTTTAGATCTATTTGCTTAAAAATATATAAGTTAGATCCGATTAATTATGTCACTGCTCCTTCAATAGCTTATAAGTGACCCTGATATTTATAATTTTTTAAAAAGAGCAATACGCGGAGGTCTTACTCAATGCACTCTACGGCAATCAACTGCAAACAATAAATATCTTGAGAAATTTAACTCTAAAAAGCTTATAAACTTTTTACTCTATATAGATGCAAATAATTTGTATAGTTGGGCGATGAGCCAGCTTCTGCCCCTTTGTAATTTTAAATTTTTAACCAAAAAAGCAATTGAAAAGTTAGATGTACGAACTTTATCTGCAGAAGGCGATATAGGATATATGTTAGAAGTTGATCTTGAATATCCAGATGAAATCCATGATAAACATAATTGATTACCTTTTTGTCCAGAAAATAAGTTACCACCCGGAGGAAAACAGGCCGAGTTAATAGCTGATTTAAGTAATAAACAAAATTATGTTATTCACTTAAAGCAGCTGCAACTGTGCTTCATCGAGTGCTAACATTTAAACAGCTTTGTTGGTTAAAGCCTTATATTGATTTAAATACAGCACATAGGAAAATATCCAAAAATGAATTTGAGAAAAAATTTCTTTAAATTAATGAACAATGCAGTTTATGGCAAAACAATGGCCAATATCTATATTTTTTTTTATCGCCGATATCTTGACAAGTTGCACTGTGATCTTGACAGTGGATGGAAGTGAGGAATTAACAACTTTTATTTGCGTTTTGACTCTCCATGAGTTTGCTTGTAGACTCTACTGCCAACCTAACATTTTTGAAGTGCGCGATGAATTATTTTCTTAGGCTGCCTTCACATTTTTTGATACATGAGACATGATAGTCTGATAAGTTTGCATTTCATCATGATTCTAATATGAATTTGACAAGCTATTCAAATTTAAGACTTAAAAAAAAGGCAGGACTTCTTGACTTTTCATGCCTCTTGTATCAATTAGTGTAAAGGCAGCCTTACAATGAAAAATGTTGAAAAAATATATGGAAACTGCTTTTCAAGTCAAACTAAATTAAATTAATTTAGTTTTAAATCAAACTAATTTAGTTTTCTTGTCTTTTTTTGAAAAATATAAATTATATCGTGAGCGTAAGTTCAAGTCGGCTCTAACCGACTTCGATATACCCGTTAACTCATGGAAAGAAATGTTTAATAACCTTCCTGTGAGCCAGAGGTGGGACAGCTGAAAAGTATGCAACATTTTTTAACTCGGCTATTTATCATCCGATCTTGATGAAAATTTCAATACTTATAGATATTGCGAATATAAAAGGAGTCATTTGCTCACGAGTCAAACAGCCAGTTAACACACAACGCGGTGCGCTCTCTAAATCTCTCTCTCACTCTCACTAAGATTGCGGGGGCGGGAGGGTGCGTGTCAAAAATTGAAAATAAACTTGATCTGTCTGCAAGTATAAGAAATATATGTCACATACATGTCAAACCTCTATCTCTTACCATCTCTGAGACCTCTTCGTTCATACGGACAGACGGACATGGCTATATCGACTCGGCTGTTGATGCTGATCAAGAATATATATACTTTATAGGGTCGGAAACGATTCCTTCTCTCTGTTACATACTTTTGCACAAACTTAATATACTCTATGTACCTTCGGTACAGAGTAAAAAAAGGGAATAATTACAAATCGAAGGATTTCATGGAAATCGCCGAACCGGCGAATCACTCGTTGTATGACGGAAGCCAAATGTGGTAAGTCAAATGTCGTAACTTCCCACTGTGAACAACAAAAAATATCTCAATATCAGGGGTGTCCTGAAAGTCTCTAGAGATTTTCGTATTAACTATTGCACTTCCAACTAAACTTGGACTACTTTATTTGCGAAGTGACAAGAATAAGACAGGCCACTAGATAATATGGAAGGAAAACCGTACGCATTACATGTACTTGGCTTTGAGCAGGCGGTTTCAAATCACTCATTTTTCGTCATCAAATCTAGTAGCCGGGCATACATGTACACCTTCACATAGAAAGTCAATCAGCTTTAACTTGAAATGCTTAAGTTTATACGAAAACTTCTAGAGATTTGTGGGTCACACCCGAATATAAGGGAAACAAGTTCCATTAAAATGAATCAGATGAAGTCAGACCGTTGAACAAAGAGGAAATTAACAAGAGAGACTAAATGGTTTAAGAATACGGAAACATGTGAAGAAATACCCCGAGGCATGCTCCACTCGGGGTACATTAGACCGATGCCCGAAGTGGAGCCGGAGCCGGAGGTGGAAGAGATTCAATACAATTTGATGCCACTGCCAAATCTACAAGCCGCTATGGCAATTGTTGAGCCACAAGAAGCGCAGGATAATCACTATGGATTTATAACAATGGAAGAGCTAGAAGATTATCAGGATAATCACAATGGATTGATGACAATTGATGGTGACAATATTATAAGCTTTCGTGATGACCCAATTCCAGAGCAAGAAGAGGAGCAGGAGTCGGCTGCTGTTGACCAGAAGCTCACAAACTTGGAGGCGAAGCTGTATTTATTATATTCATAATTTATATAAATTTTCGAAACTTTATACTTCAAAATTTTAGTCGTATTTATTTTAGTTTCTTTACAGTACTTTCCACACACACAAGTTGAGTAGCGGAGCTTAGGTTTCTGCGAAGCATTGCCGCAGAGATGCGGTACAGCAAAGGAAATCGCCGAACCGGCTAATCACTCGTTCTATGACGATAGCCAAATGTGGTAAGCCAAATGTCGTAACTTCCCACTGTGAACAGCAAAAAAACAGAAACAGATCAATTCCAAAAGGAATTTGAAGAGAGAGACACTGAGTGGTTTAAGAAAACGGAAATCTTTGCAAAAATACCCAGAGGCATGCTACGCTCGGGGTTCATTAGACCGATGCACGAAGAGGAGCAGGATGAACAAGGTAACAGTTTCACAATAATTTTATGCCTATGCAAAATCTGCAAGCCGCTGTACCAATTGTAGAGCCACAAGACGAGCAGGAGTCTATACCTGATTCGATTGGGAATGGATTGATAATCCAGCAAACCAATGCTGCCAATTTGATCAACTTTCGTGTCGGCCCATTTTCAGAGATACAAGAGGAGCAGGAATCTGACAATGGTGACATGATAGACTTTCGTGAACTCCTGAGCTGTTACAGGAGCACATATTATATTTAATATATTCATAAGACGACTTTTTGATATTTAGAAATAGAAATTCGTATTTAATAAATAAATAATAAAAAATAAATAAATAAATTGTATAGTTAAACAGTTTCTGCTCTGCGGTACAGCAACTTCCAACAAAATACTATGTTGTAAATAGTTTTCGTAATAAAGGAATTTTAAAAAATGTCCAAGTACAGTCTTTTACTTCTAGATAAAAAACATAGTTGGAAACCGTTTTTCAAGTCAAACTAAATCAAATTAATTTAATTTTCTTGTCTTTATGAAAAATATGTATAAAAACAGAGATTCAAAATCCAAGGATTTCATGGAAACCTCCGAACCGGCTAATCAGTCGTTCTATGACGGAAGCTAAATGTGGTAAGTCAAATGTCGCAACTTCCCACTGTGAACAACAATATCTAAATATATAAGGGAAACAAATTCAACAAAAATGGAAAGTAAACAGAGCATAAGCTTTACACTTCTAATCTTTTGAGTTTTCTGGTTGGCAACAGAATCAGATCAATTCCAAAAGGAATTTGAAGAGAGACACTGAGTGGTTTAAGAAAACGGAAATCTTTGCAGAAATACCCAGAGGCATGCTACGCTCGGGGTAAATTCGAAAGATGCACGAAGAGGAGCATTCGTATTTAATAAAAAAAATAATAAAAAATAAATAAATAAATAAATTGTATAGTTAAACAATTTCTGCTCCAAGGTGTTGACTCGACCGATGCCGGGCACCAAGTGTAGTGCCAGTACGCTGAGGCTCTGATTTTATAGGCTGCTGGGCGCAGTCGCTAGCGACGTCGATAGCCGTGCTGCCGATAACAATGCAGTCGAAGTCGCCTATCGTCAGCTGATGGCTATCGATAGATGGCGCGCGTTTGAATGTACGCGCGTGTTTTGAATCTTTTATTTAACTAATTCTAAGGAAATTACAGTGTTGCACATCAAGTTACTTAGTAGTTCTAGGCAAATTATAATAATAATAATAATATTAGTGAGAATGTGTGACTTCAGGTGGAAATAATGTGCTATTATTACATATTGTAATGTTGCGAGCTTCTGGGGCGTCGCAATGCAAAGAACTAATTTTCACCCAATTGACTCGAAACTCGGTTTGTAAGAATATAATGCCAAATAATTTGTGATTTCAGTTTCCGATGTTGGAAATTCGCCCCCAGGGTATACAAATTACCCGAAAACTCTGTATGGAAAAAACTATATTTCATCCGATTGTGTTGAAACTCAGTTTGTACTATTGTATATTGAAATAATATATTAAAATTCGGAAACTCCCAAGGTCGGAATAGTCAAATAATAATTGACTTCTATACTGATGGAGGCTATACTGATGGCGGCGCAGCGAAGCGCGACGGGTTATATGCTAGTAATGTAACTTTTATTTAAATGGTCCGAAAAACAGCGTAATTTGCAAACTTATTATAAAATAAATTATGAAAGCGCTTGGTGTTTAGATGACAGTGGTCAGGAGTTGGTAAATAGAAAGTGTAGATATAATGGGAAAAAAATCGAGATTTGCAAATATTCTCCTTTGAGCTTGGGCTATTATAAAGATTTAAAAAACGGCAATTATAGACGGGTAAATAGAATCTGTAGACCAAACGGTAAAAAAACCGCGAAATTTGCCAAATTTTCAATTGAGTATTTACAAAAGCGCAGGCGTTGGCAAATGAAATGTGTAGATAAATATTACGGGATTTGCAAATTTTTCAGACGACCTAAAAAAATTTTGACGGCAATAGTAAACTGGTAAATATAGGAGGAGTATAACAAACGGTCGAAAAAATCGTGAAATTTAAAAAATTCGCAATTGAGTTTACATTATCAAAAAGACCTGTAAACAGGGGGTACATACGTACACTTTAAACACTGCCCTTACAACATCCACATTTCCTGATAAATGGAAAGCTGCCAAGATTATTGCTATACCAAAATCTTCCAATGAGTATAGACCAATTTCGATTTTGCCTTTCTTATCAAAAGTCCTCGAAAATCTAATGGCAAATCAAATAATTCTTTATTTATGATCTCTGAACAACTTTTTAATGACAATCAGGCAGGGTTTAGGAAAGGTAGAAGCTGTACGACGGCTATAATAAACATTACGGAAGATATTCGATCCCAGATTGACAATGGCAGTATAACATTTCTGACCCTCTTGGACTATAGTAAAGCATTTGACCCGGTTAACCACGAAATTTTGTGCACGAAACTCAAACAATTGTATATGTTCTCAAACACAGCTGTAAAATTTCTACAGTCATATCTGGCGGATCTGCGACAATCGGTAGTCACCCTTAAAGAATCTTCATCATTCTTGGCTATAAAACGCGGTGTCCCGCAGGGATCCGTTCTTGGGCCTCTTCTGTTTTCAATATATGTCAATGACCTGCCAATCGTATTGTCAAAATGTAATGTTCATATGTATGCGACGATGTTCAGTTATATGTTAGTAGACCCTTGTGTAAGATTAATGAATGTGTCCAAGTGTGCAATAGTGAATTAGATAAAATAAGTGATTGGGCTGAAAGAAATGGACTTGGACTAAACCCATGTAAGTCAAAATGCTTGGTTATCAGCAACAAAAGTGTTAGGACTGACAACTTGCCACGGCTAACAATTAATAACACTTCAATAGAGTATATCGAGCGAGTCAGCAATTTGGGTTTTACATTTAATTCATCTCTTACATGGAAAGACCATATAATCAGAGCCACAGGCAAGATGTACGGAATCCTCAGAAACCAATATCTGACAATGAACTTTCTGCCAGTTAAAATTCGGTTGCTGATAGCCAAGACTTTGCTTACCTCTGTTCTTTTTTATGGAGTTGAAGTTTTTAACAATTGTGATTCAGAAAGCCAAAGGAAGCTTCAGGTAGCATTTAATAATATAGCACGTTATATATATAATCGAAAACGAACTGACAGAATATCCGATGTTTCTATAAAGATATTTAATTTACCCCTGCAGTCGTGGATGGACGTAAGAAGTCTAGTTCTTTTACATAAAATAGTTTGGACTCATGAACCTTCATACCTGTACCAGAAACTTACTTTCAGTATGTCAAGAAGAACGAACAATATTATATGTAAAAAAGTTAGGCTTGCATTATCAGAAAAGCATTTCTTTATCTATGCTGTTCGCTGTTGGAACCGACTACCACACGAAATTAAGACTATAAGAAAGGCCACGCAGTTTAGGATTAAATTAGAATCGCACCTACGAACCACAAACCATCAAAACTAAAAGTAAATAAATAAATAAAATATTTTTAGCTATTTATCAATGTTAAATATATGTAAAACTCAGATATGTATTGAATGTTTAGATTTAAGATAATACTTAAGTAGGATCATAAATGTTTCATTTCTAAATTTAATAACTTTTGTGACTAGCGCTTTAAATTATAAGTATAATGTACTTGTAGAGTTAGGATGATTAGCAAATAAAGAAAGAAAGAACGAAAGGAGGTGTAAGTCAAACGGTCTTAAGATTGGATAGATGGAAATTAAAGACACGCATATAGAAGTCAAAATTTGCCATTTTCATATGAGTATTTACGAAAGCGCAGGCGTTGGTAAAAAAAAGAGGTGTAGATGGAACAGTCCGAAATATTGCGAAATGTGCAAGTGGCCTACATGGCCGTTTAAATATGAAATTGGTCAACTTATCATATGACCGAAAAAAATTAAGATTTAGGAACGGTTTCTCTTCTTCCTGATAGTTGCTATATGTTAGATAAACTTACAATTTACTCTGTAATTTGTTAGTTTTTATGAAAGAAGCTCTATGTGAAATTAGCCCTTAATGTAGTTTTAAAAGTTTTACAAAAGATAAAATTTCGAACCAGCAAGTTTTAGCCGGCTCGAGGTCAAATTATGTTTGCAAAAACTTTAAGCAAGAGCACACATCACCACAGAGAAGGCTGGTCAACTTGGCGTTGTCATTTGCTGTCGGTTTTTGCACTTATGCTGACTTGAAATTCCCACGCAGTCATATCAATGCTGTCTGTTGGTTTGCAGTCGATGGGCAAATACTACTGAAGGTGAAACCGGGAGGTTCTTCAAACATCCTTATAGTCAAGCAGCTTCCTTTGTGGTGTAGTATGTTCCTGTTTAAAGTTATGTGGAAATATAAAATGACCTCGAGCCGTCTAAAACTTGCTAGTTTGATTATTTTTAAAGCTTGTTACGGAGATACCCGCGAAATCGAAAACTCTATCAGCGGTGTCACAGAAATCTCTAGAGATTTCATCTTCGGTTGGTTTGCAAATCGCTCGGAAAATTCGTCGGTGTCACAGAACTTCAAGAGATTTCATTTTCTTATTTGAAAATCTATTTAGAACAGAAGCTTTTCAAATCATCTCTAAAAACAAAAAAATTTCCCTTTCTTTAGTTAAGGGGTAATTTGATGTTCAAGTGATATATATTGATTATGTTATATGTTTTATTATGCATTTTTAAATTATAATTCAAATTTATATATATTCATTTCATATTCTCCAAAAATAAAATGCGAAATTTAAAAATGTGTTCGCGCCACTCATGAAGTGTAACTTGCCAGCCCTTAGGCAGGTGGCTTTTACATAGATAGTGACCAAGCTGAGACCACTTGAGGTGGCTGCTTTTGACAAATTCGAAAGACTTTGGTTGGTTTGGCGAATAATTATTAAAACGCAAATTGCAATGTTTAAACTAATCAAATAATTTATTCATTTGATGCAACATATCCAGAAAAATAATGTTGTTTACATTTCCAAAACTAATTTTACTTGTCAAAATTGTTTGGGTGGTGAATTTTGCTAAATCTCCTGACAAAACATGAGAGTTATGAAACCAACCGAAAGAGATTTCTGTGACACCGAGAATTGGTTTTGGGTTGGAATTTGGTTGGAAGAGATTTCTGTGACACCGCTGTATATATAAAACAAATTATTTCGCACGGATTTCGCGGGTTGCTGTTTCATGAGTTGGTCTGAAGTTCTGGCGCGAAATAGTCATATCGATATCACAACGCTGCCAACCGACATCAACGTGTCACGCGATAGTCACCCGATAGTCACGCGATGAGTGATTATTTCGAAGGTATGAAATATATGTAACCCATATTTTTTGTTGTCACGTTATATCAGTCTATATAGCCATGTCCGTCTGTCCGTCCGTATGAACATGCAGATCTCAGAGATGGTAAGAGATAAGGGTTTGACCAGTATGGGTTATAAACTTCTAATCAAGGCTGCAAGCCGGTTCGGAACCGAACCCCTGAGAACCGGTTCGGTTCGGGGTTTTTGGGGCTAGCGAACCGGACCATGAACCAGGCACTCTATATTTTTGACTCCTCGAACCTGAACCCGAACCGGACCACTTTATAGAAAAATGAGGTTCGGTTCACCAATTTAATTCATTTATTCAACGATACATCCAGGGAAATATTGGAGTTCTACTATAGATTTTACTATTAACGATTGCATTTCTAACTAAGCGTGAATGGTTTTTTATGTAAAGTGACAAGATAATGAAAAGTGATGATGATGATAGACCATATGATGAATCAACTTGGCTTTGGACGGACGGTATAGATCACAATTACGACCAAGTGATTTATATTATGCTTGGTTTTTACACCGAGCAATTGTTCTAATCATTGTTTATTACTATCTAAGTGCCCCGACAAACATTCTTCTACTATGAGTTCCGTACCAGTATTGGCTGCAGTATTCTCAGACCCGAGATTTCATAATTTGCTTGCCAAAAGAGTTGCAAAGCAACTGACTCAACGTCTGATTGTGAAGAAGAGAAGCTTATGAAAGCAATAGAAAGAAATAAACAAATATCAAATATAAACGTTGTGAATCATGTTATAAATTTCTTTGGAAATTGTCAAAGAGCACATATGTACATTACATACATCGACAAATGCTTTAAAATTTTGGAAAGGTCATAAAAACGAAGACTTAAAAAATATTTCCCTTAGCTGTTCCCCTAGCTGTTCCAGCAACTCAGGTATCAGTTGAAGGAGCATTTTCAACACTTAAGTTGGTTCTTTCTGATTTAAGAGCAAGTATAGATGAACAGCTTAATTAAGATATAATGCTTAAACTAAGCAGTTCCTAAAAATTGAAAGTGTCAGCTAATGGATTTGATAATTACAATAAATTAAGTATTGAATATTATGATTAAGTATATGGATTGATAGGTATGTATATAAATTTCTTTATTGCTATTCATAGAATTAATAAATCGAAAGTCAAACTATCTGTTTTGATCCAGCGAACCAAGGTTTGAACCAAAACCTTGGGTTCAGGGGTTCCAGGAACCGGTCCGCGAACCGAACCTTGCACTTCACAATGGGTTCGAACCCCCGGACCGAACCTTCTGCAGAATTTCAGTGGTTTGCAGCCTTGGTTTTAAAGATTGGCTTTTTAAAGGAATTACGGAAAATTGGGAAACTGATGTCAATGAGAGTTCAAATACAAAGGATTCTGAAAAGTTTTACGATACCAGTAATGAAAGATTGGATGAAACTAAGAATTGTTATGAAAATTCTAATATTGAATCGGAAGTCTTAACTTATCTTGCCGATTATAGAAATATATAAGAAACATTTTAATAATATAGCATCATATGACATTAAAATGTTCAAATTTCAAACCTTAAATTTGGACTTAAGACCGTGTAGTTAATATTTATTATCAATATAAATTGATGAACCATGGTTCTTAATTTAAAAGTACAGTCTTCGACTATCTCTCGTTGAGAGCAGACGTCTTGTTTTCAATCAGCGGCATTTAATCGGTGTTTCTCTTTATTCGACCCACGCGGTCATTAAAAATTCCTTTACTTATCGTTACATTGCTTACAGTTTTATTGACAAGTGTGCTCTTTAAGTAAACAAAAGTTAGTTAAAAAGCCCTAGAATGGCCCCAGGGCCACCCAACCTGGGGAGCAATCGGTTTGCATTGCTTGCCGAAAGCCCCCCAACCAAAAAACGTCGACAACCTCAAAAACTTGACATAGCATTTCCGGAGCTCCCTCCAACTGCAGTGGAAAATCCAAAATTCATCATAATCGCCTCTAATAACTGTGAAAAGAAAATTTCTGAGTTCTCATGCTTCGCCGTTCATCGCGCGCTTAACATGATCTCCAAAAACTAGGCTTGTTGATAATATATCAAAATATCAATATATCGATATTTTTTACAAAAAAATTAATATTTATACCGAAATCGAAATCGATATTATTTTGAAATATATTTTTTGATATTGTGGTTGGTTACACTACACTTAGAAATCTTAAAAAGAGAAGATGAGCGCGGCAAAGAGCTTTTACCCAAACATAAACGCACATAATGACACCTGCAGCCTTTGTGCAAAAGTAATTAAGTCAAGTGGTAACACCACTAATCTCCTGTCACATTTGAGGAACAAGCACCCGGAAGCGTATTCAACATGTGTTAAGGTAAGAAAAAATGTAATGCCAGAAAAGTCTTGAGAATTTTCCCGCTCAATTTTTTGACGGTGTGTGTGTGTGCGCGTCACTAAGCCTTTTTATTCTTATGCATATGTATTGGTGTGTACTTTCCGCGAATTTCGGTGCTTTGTAAATATTATTTAAAATGTTTTATTAAATTCCCTTCGCTTAATCTAATTAATTGTTGCCATCGTATGTACGTGGTCGTGTATGTATTTATGAAAATTTTCCCGCGCAATTCTTTGACAGTGTGTGTGTGCGCGTCACTAAGCCTCTATATTCTTATGTATGTGTGTGTACGTGTATGTGTATGTTTCGCCATATACAAACTTTTCGCTTACAAATTAATTATATTCGAAAGCCAAGAACAAACTTTGGAATAATATTTGTACATACATATAAATTTTTTAATTTTCTTATTCAAAAACCGAATAAACCTGATGAGCTGAACCACAATTCTGATGGACAAATATCTATTGAGAACGCGTTTAAGTGTTCGGCGTCTGCTAAAGGTAAACATTCTCTTATTTTATATTTTGAATATAATTTTATTTAAACCCTTTTTTTTATACCCTGTTCCCATTAAAAATGGGAAAAGGGGATCATGAAGTTGTGCAAATGTATGTAACAGCCAGAAGGAAGCTTCTCCGACCCTATAAAGTATATATTCTTGATCAGCATCAACAGCCGAGTCGATATAGCCATGTCTGTCTGCCCGTCTGTCCGTCTGTCTGTCTGTCTGTATGAACGCGTCGGTCTCAGAGACCATAAGAGATAGAGACACAAATTTTTGTATGCACATAGGTGTATACCGTACCCAGTTCAAGTTTGTTTCAGAATCGGAAAATGCCTGTACGTGGTGTTGAAAAGGAAGGCCTGTGTAATTTGTTACAAATTTGTGTACCAAAATACAAAATTCCAAGCCGTTTCAAGGTAAGAGCTTTGGATTTAATTAGAAATTTGAATATATTTGTTTACCCTTTAAATCTAATTTGCAGGTAACAGATCTCATTGAAGAGAAATACGACATATGTGTGGCTAAGATTAGAAAAATTTTCCAAGGTGTTGAGGACATAGCTTTCACCTGTGACAGTGTCACTATAACCAATTCAACTCGGTCGTATCTCACCGTAACCGCACATTTTATAAAGGATAATTCTCTACAGGCGGTTTGCTTGCAAGCAGCAAGAATGTCACAGGTTAGCTTTTTTTAAATTTATGTAATTTTTGTCTATGTGTTCTGTTTTGTCAAGTCTACGTGTTTAAATGTTTTTTATTTTTATTAGATGTGTCTTGTGCTCTGTTTCGTCATGTCATATGCTTTATTTATTTTAAGAAAATCCCTAACTTAAATCTTTGATTTTATTTAGTCACACACTAGCGACTATATATGTAGTTTAATGGAGACTGCTTGCCGTGAATTTCAAATAGATCGTTATAAGTGGAGAACACTTACAACGGACAGTGCTAACAACATGAAAGCAGCGTCACGTCTATTTGTAGGAAAAGGCAAACACATCTCTTGTTTTGCTCACACAATTCACCTGGTGGTCGATGATGTGGTAAAAAATATTGCATCTTTCTCAAAAGTTTTGGATAAGGTGAAGAAAATTGTTACTCATTTCAAACACAGCCCTGCAGCCATGGACATGCTGCGAAAGTTACAGGCTGACGAAGGGATAGCAGAAGGTCGAATAAAAACTCTTGTCCAAAGTGTAGACACGAGGTGGAATTCGTGTCTCGACATGCTTGTTTCTTTTCTCAAACTTTCAAATAAAGTCGCATTGGTTTTAATAAAACGATCAACTTCTATGAAGGGATTGCCAGACATGCTAACAGCTCACGAAATTGATATATGCAAAGACTTTTTTGATTTGCTAAGTCCGTATATAGACGCAACAGAAAAAATAAGCGGTGAAAACTACGTCACAGTTAGCATGGTATTCCATTAATATCCGTACTGATAAATAAAATACGTACATTGACTGTAGAATCGGCTGACGGAAAACTTACTAAAGAAACTTTACTAAAAGTTTCTGAAGACCGTTTTCAATCTTTTCATAACATTAAAACACTGGTGAAGTCGACAATGTTAGACCCGCGATTTAAAAAATTATATTTAGCGCCGCTCAAGAAGCTATTCAAGACATTATCACCGAGGTATCGGCAGACAGCACTAAAAAACGAGTATGTAAAATTATGTTAAAAACATTATTAAGACCACTTTGAATTAACTTTAAAGTACCAGTTTTAATATAATATTAATTAATCTAAACATAATATACTTGACTATAATAATAACTATCTTTGTTTTAACACAACATTAAATTAAACTAAATCTATGGTTTGAAGAGATTGAGAGAAGCTCGACTGTGGCCATTTGGGCTGTGATAGTCAATTATTTATTGTTGACATTTATATAAAGATTTTTGCTATAATATATTTTCTCTTTTTTTCTGTAGAACTCAATGGACAATAGTCCAAACGGAAGCCAACTCTATGAGGGGAGGGAAGTAGAAACAAACGAAAGCTTCCTAGAGGCCCAAAATAGATCAATTGCCATAAAGCCAATTACAGATGCCAAGGAAAATACAGAAATAAAACTATTTTTAAATTTACCACTCGCTGGCTGGGAGACAGAACCCTTAGAGTTTTGGAAATCCCAGGAAAAAACTTTACCGAAGTTGTCAAAATTGGCCATGAGTTACCTTATAACACCTGGTAGCTCGGTTCCTTCAGAGCGGCTGGCCTCCGACATAAATTGCGTTGTCTGCGACACGCGAAGCCGCTTGACGGATATTCATATAAAACAAAGAGTTTTTTTGAAATCCTTAAAAAAAGAATTTTGGAGGTAACATCATGTTACCAATATATGTAATTTCTCTAGAAAATTTAACTTTTTTTCTTGTATCCTTACTTAAACTATTCAACCTTAAGATCTCTGTTCTTTAATGGAAAAAAGTTTATTGTTTTATTTTTAATTAATAAAAAGCTAAAAAAAAACGAGAAAGAAAGTCGGTCAAGCCCGACTATAACATACTCTGCACCCGTTATGTCGCAGCTCGCATTTGGTCAAGAGTCAAACGGCCAGTTAACACACAACGCACAACGCAGTGCGCTCTCTAAGTCTCTCTCTCTCTCTCTCTCTCTCTCTCTCTCTCTCACTAAGATTGCTTCTGCTGAACGCAATGCTTATGTTATGGGTGGGGTGGGTGGGGGGTGTTAACTGTTCGTTTTTTGCTCATAACTTGAGAATCGTTCATCCGATCTTTATCATTCCTTCAGCAAATCGATAAATAATTTTGATTACTAGATATCTCTAGAGGGTACGAACCATCTATCATCAAAACTGGAAGATACACGGTTTTTCCAAATTGCGGGGGCGGGAGGGTGCGTGTCAAAAATTGAAAATAAACTTGATCTTCCTGCAAGTATAAGAAATATATGTCCCATACATGTCAAACCTCTATCTCTTACCATCTCTGAGATCTTTTCGTTCATACGGACGGACGGACAGACAGACAGACGGACAGACGGACATGGCTATATCGACTCGGCTGTTGATGCTGATCAAGAATATATATACTTTATAGGGTCGGAAACGATTCCTTCTCCCTGTTACATACTTTTGCACAAACTTAATATACTCTACGTACCTTCCTTTACAGAGTATAATTACAATGCATTTAAAGTTAATCGTATTTTGGGGGGCTTAAGATTTTTATACTGAAATATAAAAATATCAAAAATTTCAGATATATCGATATATTTTGGTGATAAATATTGCAAAAACCTGATGATATTTTTAAAAAATGATAATCCTCGATACGATATTTTTTACATATTTTCACAACCCTACCAAAAACATAGTGTCAATTTCAAACTTATGAGATGGAAACTTACTCATGTTGGTAAAAACCCAAAGCGAGACGGAAAAATTCATAAACAGCACAGAGCTGACTGGCATATGCGAAATTACATGCAAGCTTCATGAAGCCCTCAATTTCATTAAGGGCACAGTATGCGCCCCCTACCTTTCTGACATCCCCGATGATGAGATTGTTAAGGAACTGCACTCGCAAAAAGTCACGGCCATTTACAAGTTCATGAAAACCTATGAAGGTGTCTCCAAGCCAAGCGGGGTCATCCTTCTTTCCCTCGAACTCTATAACCTTCCATCTAAAATTGACATTTCATGGCACTCAGTTAAAGTTCGTGAGTACATACCTAACCCATTGCGTTGTAAATCTTGCCAATTGCTTGGGCATACAGCCAAACATTCTAAAAACGAGAGCGTAAGTTAAAGTCGGCTCTAACCGACTTCGATATACCCGTTACTCATGGAAACAAATGTTTAATAGCCTCCCTGTATGCCTGAGTTGGGTCAGCCGAAAAGTATGCAACATTTTTTTAACTCTGCTATTTATCATCCGATCTTGATGAAAATTTAAGGGCTTATAGATGTTGCGAATATTAATATACATTTTAAATTTGATCGATATCTCAAAAATTGTGGGAGCTATTCACCATTTTTTATTGTGGGGGCGGGGGTGGGCGTGGCAAAAATTTGAAATAAACTTGATCTGCGTGCAGACAATAGGAGTCTACATTTCAAAATTGGTTGCTCTAGCTCTTCTAGTCTCTGAGATCTAGGTGTTCATACAGACAGACGGACGGACGAACAGACGGACATGGCTATATCGACTCGGCTGTTGATGCTGATCAAGAATATATATACTTTATATGGTCGGAAATGATTCCTTCTGCCTGTTACATATATTTGTACGACTTTAGTATACCCTTTTACTCTACGAGTAAAAGTCATAAACAAATCAAATTTAACAATCCAGAATGATGGCTCTGCCACCATGGAGTGGTGGACTCACAACTCTTTCACCCATATCGACCTAACACTGGTCTCAGCATCATTGTACCCTTCCTGCAAATGGTCAATTGGTGCCAATTTACATGGAAGCGATCACTTTCCCATAACGACAGCTATCTAGACTCAATATAAAAACGAGAAGGCCAAGCTAACTTCGACTGTGCCGAAGTTATTATACCCTTGCAAATGCTGTTCTTGAAATGACAGAGTTTAAGAACGCTTACATAAAAATCAAAAACTAAAACCCATTTTCCGACAGATAAACATCTGATTTCGACCAAATTTCGCGAATCTTTTTGAAAACATATCAAATTTCCAATCGCCGAGTTTAAGAACGATAAAATTGAAAACAAAAAAGTTTTTCTTACTAAGACTCATTTTCCGACCGATCAGTCCTATGGCTGCCTTAAGATATAGTCACCCGATTTCGATCAATATTTTTCAAATTACTTGAAAACAAAAAACTTTTTCACTAAGGCCCATTTTCCGACCGATCGGTTCTATGGCAGCTATAAGATATAGTCATCCGATCTTAACCAAAGTTTGCACATCTGTATGAAAGCATATAATATTAAAATCACCGACCTTAAGAACTATTTACTTGAAAACAAAAAAGTTTTATTCACTAAGACCGCTTTTCCGACCGATCGGTCCTATGACAGCTATATGATATAGTCACCCGATCTTGACCAAAATTTGCAAGTCCGTTTGAGAGGATATATTAATATATTATATATATTAATAATGGCCGAGTTTAAGGACGCTAACATTGAAAACAAAAAAGTTTTTCTCACTAAGACCTATTTTTTGACCGATGGTTCCTATGGCAGCTATACGATATAGCCGTAACAAGTAAAAAGAAGACTCTGTGCAAAATTTCAGCTCGATAGCTTTAAAACTGAGAGACTAGTTTGCGTAGAAACAGATGGACAGACAGACGGACGGACAAATCTCAATCGACTAAGCTCGTCGCCCTGATCAAGAATATATATAGTTTATGGGATCGGAAATGAATATTTTTATGCGTTGCAAGCTTCTGGGCCAAATTATAATACCCTTTGCAAGGATATAATGAAAAAATTCCTACAAGCATAAAGTTCAAGATTGAGAAAGCAAATTGGGAACTCTTCCACGCCACATGCAAGGAAAATTTCAATTTTTCCCCAACCAATGACTTAAACTTATTTGCAGCGAAAATACTAAGAGCCATCATAGCTTCTGCAAACGTAGCTATCCCTAAAACCAAACCCATAACACATTGCAGAAAAGTTGTTTGGTGGAACTCCAAACTCCATGCCCTGCGGAAACAAAAGCAGTCACTTTGGCACAAATATAAGCAAACACAAACCACTGATAACCTGCTCTCCTACAAAAAAGCCAACGCATTGTTCAAAAGAGAAGCCAAAATACCCAAACGGCAATCCTTCGAAAGATACACCTCGAACATAATACCCCTCTCAACCACAAAGAAAGCATGGACTGATTTAAATGCATTGACTGGGAACTTTCCAGCTCCCCTCAAAGCAATTAAAGACCAGGACAAAGAGCTACATTCCTCTATAGACATTGCCAACGCTTTCGCAAACATGTGGTCGGATTATTCAAGGGACGACAACTTCTCCCAAGAATACAAGTCGCTTAAAGAGGAAGTCCTTTCCCATCAATATTCACAAACTGAACTGTCTTCACATTGAGCTTGAACTTGCTTTCCGGCATGCCAAAGGCAAAACTCCCGGTATTGCCCGCACCTCATACCCGATGCTCAAACACTTTCCAATCGAAGCCAAAAGCAGTTTATTAGATATGTATAATGCAATGTTTAATGCGGGCTCTTACCCTTATGTATGGAGATCTGCGACAATTACCCATATTTTAAAGCCAAACAAGCAAACACATGAGATAACATCGTTCAGACCTATATCATTACTCTCCTGCCTAAGCAAATCCTTACAAAAATGTCAGCCAAGCGACTCATGTGGTTCATTACAAAACATAAATTTATCAGCCCCCATCAAACAGCCTTTAAACCACAACATAGCACTTCCTGCATCTCCACCATTATGCGTCCGACGCCCTTTCGACCAAAAATCACGTTCCCATTTTGGCAACTGATTTTGAAAAGGTATTCGACCGAGTTGGGGTGCATACAGTATTGGATCAACTTTCCCGGTGGGGGTAGGTCGTAAGACCTTCAACCTGGTGAAGGCTTTCATGACCAAGCGTCCCATCCGTGTTAGAGTTAACAACACTCTCTCAACATTCTATACACTACACAACGGCATCCCCCAAGGATCGCCTCTTTCAGTAGTTCTTAGCATCGAAACGGTCTTTCATCCATCCCACCTCTTTTATCCATGCCACAAGAGCACTAATATTGTCCAAAATTGAGTACAGACTCCCCATTTATGGATGGTGTGCCCCGTCCAACATCAAAATTATCTGCCCTCCATATCACGCAGCGGTGCGCCGCAGCATCGGTGCGTTCCCAAGGACACCCACAAAATGCAGCCTTGCGGAAGCGGGACTACCAGATATTAAGACGAGAGTCGCACAAACGACTTTTAAACTCATACCCAAGCTAATGACAACAACCAATGCGATTCTTACCAAGGACTACCAAACAGCCTGTAAACACCGAATAATATATATAAAGTCATGTCCACAATTCGAAGATGTATACAGTTCAGCAAACGATATAATATAGAAAAGCCATATCGTAGTAATAAAGCCAGCCCTTCGCCGCCATATAGATTACGTTCCACCAGCATCAACATATCACTTCGCACTTACACCAAAGCCCGGACACCGAAATCCGTTTTCAAACAGATGCTAGCAGAGGAGACGGCAAAGTACTCCAACTGGAGATGGCTATACACCGATGGCTCAAAATCCGACACCACTACAAGCTTTGCAGTGGCTGACCAACACGGATCAGTTGTATCTTGGGGACAACTCCCTAATCACTACTCTGTCTTTACTGCAGAAGCGGTAGCTATCCTCAAAGCTATAAAATACGCTCTCGAATACAAGGGAAAACATATCATCTGCAGCGACAGTCTAACCACCATACAAGGCATAGAAAACTTCTATAACAACAACCACTTGCTTTGCGAAATTCTACACTACTGCATCCAAAACCAAAGCAAAATAAAGTTGTTCTGGGTCCCAGGACATATTGGTATAGACGGAAACGAGCTCGCCGATAGCGCTGCTAAATTAGCAGGAAGATCAGCATGTTTTACAATAATCCCTGGAGTTCAACAGGATATATGGCGTTACATCGAAAACATATTAAAAACCATCGAAATGGAGGATTGGCAAGCCTACAACCATTGGTACAAGCTCTCCAACCCATGTAATAATCATATCAGATACTCTGCCTCATGTCATCGGAGAGACTGTACCACCTTAACCAGACTCAGAACTGGACACACTGACCTCACTCACAAACACATCCTTAAAGGACAAAACAAACCATACTGCCCCGGTTGCGGGGGAGTCCTATCAGTAAAACATATCCTGGACGAATGCAACACCTTTCAAAATCACAAAACTGACCTTTTCGGCAATATTACACCATCCAACCTGATAGCGAACCCCAATGCACAAAACACCAATACAATTGTAAGCTTTTTACAGAAATGCAGTTTGTTAAATAAAACCTAATCTTTATCCAATTGTCGAGCCGATGGCCTGGTAGCTAGTACTCATACTTATAACACTAGTTAAAAAAAAAAAAAAATTAGATGACCCATTTCTACTAAAACTATTTTTAAGTGTAGTTTGGATTGGTGATCTCAAAAAATTATTTTTAAATAATCTCAAAAACACAACTTTATTCAGCACTCAATTGCGCACAGCTCCTGTATTTGTTTATAGATTTTGTTCATCGATATCTTTTTTTCTTAGAAGAAGTGCGGTTCTTAAGTAGAAAAAAAATAGTTTCAGTAGAAATGGGTATTTTTGGCTGTAAACTAGTGTAATTAGATATTATATTGTAAGCAATTTTTATGTATAATTTTTAATACTTAAATAAAAAATTAAAAAATTTAAATTTACCTATTTTTTATTTACCTTTACCTAGGTACTGGAAATATCGGATACCTTTTACCATACCTAGGTATATTTTTTAACATTTACCTTGTACCTTAGCTAGGTAAGAAATTGGGTACCTTTCCAATCACTGGATATGGAGTACCAGTTTTAGCCTCACCCACAAACCAATTCATAAAGGCCATAAACCAGATCTAACAAGAAAGAAAGTCGGTCAAGCCCGACTATAACAAACTCTGTAGCCTTACACTCGCATTTGCTCACGAGTCAAACGGCCAGTTAACACCCCCCACCCCCGCCACCCATAACCACAACGTTCAGTTCAAGAGAAGCAATCTTAGTGAGAGAGAGAGAGAGAGAAACTATTAGAGCGCACAACGCGGTGCGCTCACTAAGTTCTCTCTCTCCTCTCTCTCTCTCTCTCTCTCTTACTAAGATTGCATCTATTGAACGGTTATGGAATGTTGCTGTGGTTATGGGTGGGGGGGTGGTAGGTGTTAACTGGCCGTTTTTTGCTCATAACTTGAGTATCGTTCATCCGATCTTTATCATTCCTTCAGCAAATCGATAAATAATTTTGATTACAAGATATCTCTAGAAGGTACGAACCATCTATCATAAAAACTGTTGAAGATACACGTTTTTTCCCAATTGCGGGGGCGGGAGGGTGTGTATCAAAAATTGAAAATAAACTTGATCTGCCTGCAAGTATAAGAAATATATGTCCGATACATGTCAAACCTCTATCTCTTACCATCTCTGAGATCTCTTCGTTCATACGGACGGACGGACAGACGGACAGACGGACATGGCTATATCGACTCGGCTGTTAATGCTGATCAAGAATATATATACTTTATAGGGTCGGAAACGATTCCTTCTCCCTGTTACATACTTTTGCACAAACTTAATATACTCTATGTACCTTCGGTACAGAGTATAAAAATAGACCGAACTGCGTTTTCAGTTATACCAACGAATCGTTGGTTATTACTATTTAATACTAGCAATTGCCTTAGAACAACATTGGCCATTTGGGGTAAAACTAGCTTCACCAAAATTATGTAATAAATTTTATGAGTAAAGTGCTTTATTACCAGCAGGAAAACATATCGTATCATATAAATACTTCAGGTCAAGGCATCTTAGCGTATCGCGGTTTCGCCACCAAAGACAATTTTAGTTGAAATTTTACTTTTTCGTGGTGGCAATGAAGAATTTTAATCATAAGATTAATTCCAGAATTTTGGGGAAGCCCAAATGGTCAATGTTGCTCAGAGGCAATTGCTGGTAAAAAAAAATTGCCTGCAGTCCGCGAACCAAAGCTTCCTTTGTGAATCTGAAAACACAGTTCGGTCTATTTTGACTTCTGGCTCATAGTCCATATGGAGTGGTTTGTGGGTGAATATAAAATTGGTACTCCAATTCGCGGTTTTTTGGCTGTCGAGTACCATCTCTTAGGGAAATGCAATAGTCCATTATACCTTCATAAAAATCGATTTTAATAAAAATCTACCGTGCGCTTTTAAAGATCTTCAAGAATTAAGGATTAACTCCTTCTGGAGGTACCCTAACCAATTGCCCGATTGAAGTGAATTTTTATACCCTTGCAAAGGGTATTATAATTTTGCTCAGAAGTTTGCAACGCTTAGAAATATTTATTTTCGACCCCATAAACTATATATATTCTTGATCAGTCGATTGAACTTTGTCCGTCCGTCTGTCCGTCTGTCTGTCTGTTTCTACGCAAGCTAGTCTCTCAGTTTTAAAGCTATCTAGCTGAAATTTTGCACAAAGTCTTCTTTTTACTGCACGCTGCTAATATGTCGGAACCGACCGGATCGCATGACTATATCTTATAGCTGCCATAGGAACTATCAGTCGAAAAATGGGTCTTAGTGAGAAAAACTTTTTTGTTTTCAATGTTAGCGTCCTTAAACTAGGCGATTGGAAATTTGATATGTTTGAAATCAGATGTTTATCTGTCGGAAAATGGATTTTAGTTAGAAATTTTTTGATTCTTATGTAAGCGTTCTTAAGCTCTGACATTTCAAAAACAGCATTTGCAAGGGTATAAAAACTTCGGCACAGACGAAGTTAGCTTGGCCTTCTCGTTTGTATTGCGTTCCCAATGACCCTGTCCACATTTGCTGAATTTTGCAGATTTTTATTATAAGCCCTTAAAATCCAAGATAAAATTGTTGTCGTTGTGTGTTGCAAGTACAAAAGAACCCACAAATTGCGAACCGAGGCTTTATTTGAAAAACTGGGTATGAGGTGATGCTTACAGAGGTACCTTTTATCATAATTTATGGGTCCTATGCCTGGTTTGTTTTAGTGTTGTACTGTGAAATAGATGTAATTTGCTGCTGCCAGTTTATAAAACTTATTTAAAGCTGCAGGATTCACAATTACTACCAAGTGATTTTTAATTAAGCTTGCTTTTCATGTCGAGCAATTGTTCTAAAATCTTCAGCAAAACATTGTTTATTACTATCTAAGTGCCTCGAGAAATGTTCTTTTACTATGAGCTCAGTGTTAATATTGGCTGCAGTGTTCTTAGATCCGAGAATTATACCTTGTTTGATATCAGACCAAAAAAAGTAGCAAAGCAGCACATTACAGACATGCGGAAGCTTCAAAAAGAAATTTTTAATGCGAGTTTTCAAAATTCAACTTTAAATGACTCAACGTCTGATTGTGAAGCAGAGAAATTTCTGAAAGCAATAAACAAATTTCAAATATAAAATCTCTAAATGATGTTATAGATTCCTTCGAAAATTGACCAACAGAAAATACATCGAAAAATATTTTAAAATATTGGAAAGGCCAAAAAAACGAGGACTTAAAAAATATCGCCTTGTTCAACGAGCCTTTTCAACACTTAGGTTTGATCTTTCTAATCTATGAGCTAGTATAGATGAACAGCTCCTAGAAGACTTAATGCTTGTTAACTTTAACCAAGCAGTTCTAAAAAGTTGAAAATGTCAGCTAATTAATTTAATAATAATGAGAAGGCCAAGCTAACTTCGTCTGTGCTCGCCCGAGCTAAAATCGGGATCAACACAAATTTTCAAATTGAAGATTAAAAAAGCCGTATTAAAGTCAATCCTCTTGAACTGGGTTTGAGAAATCCGGGCTTTACCGACTTGAGACATCGTTTGGAATGGATGTTAACTCGGATATCTAGGATTTTTTCTGTGTATGTTTCAATTAACGATCTTCTACGAAGAAAATAAGGAGTTGGCAGTGGCGTAGCGTGATGTTCTGCCGCCTGGGACGGAAGTCAAATTTGCCGGACGTTTCGATCTTCACCATCTATGTATATATTTACCCGTGTTCATGATAATCTAAGCCAGTGGTGTCCAAACTCACACAATCAACAATTGCGCTTGTGTGCTTAGCAGCGAAACACGAAGTAGACGTCACAACAAACAAATGCCACTAACAAATGCCTCGAGAAGTAAACCAAAAACCCGAACACGCGCATCGTAAGAGAGCAAGGCGCCGAGCAGACAACAGTTCAACAGAAAAAATATGTTTTCCTAAATAAATGAACTCAAAATGAAGTAGGCCGAATTGAAATAAAGTCTTTATTCTTATAACCCAAAACACCCTTAACTTGGAGGAATCGCGCTTGCAGAGACGACAGTCAGTCAGTGCTTTCTGCTAGAAATTTGGAATCTTTTTGTGTGGTAGAAGTTATACATGTGGAAATTTAAAATTGTCGCTTGTCCATGAAAATTAAATATTGACTTGGCTAGAAGATGGCCTTTTGGCACCGCTTGCGTCTCAGTTTGGGGCGTCTTAGCTTTGGCTTGGGCTTCAGTTTGCTAGAGATGCAAAAGCGCTTGGGCGCTTTGGGTTTGCATCCCCTCTTGAGTTTGGGCTTTCGACGTTTTGGGGCCTTTTTCTTTCTGGTGCTACACCCCATAGCATCGGACATATCCATTTCGCTGTCATCATCCGAGTCTGAATAGTCGAATCGATATCTGTTTCTATAACGGAAGACTTCCTGTAAAAAAAATCATTTACTATATATTCAAATTTTCTCTCTAATTTCTCTTACCGGTGAATCTAGGCAGCCTCGGCTCTTGGGCATAATGTTCCAGTAGCGTGTCGCCTTATCCACTAGTTCGTGTCTACGATAGTCAGAGACCAGCCGATATTCCCTCATAAAGTTTACAAACGGATTGCGCATCATATCACCCAAACACTTGGTACTATTTTTGGTTTTAATCTGTAGTTTTGATTGTTGCTTTGGGTTGTATTCTTCATCGTCATAATTGATATCATGATTGCTCTTTTGACGTTTTTGCTTTGGCTTTCTCTTTCTTTCTTCACTATCGTCGTCATCCTCCAAGGACTTCGTAAGGTTTGAGCGTTTTCGCTATCTCTTTCTTTCGTCATCATCGACATCTATTTTTGTTATTTGTTCCAATTCGAAATTTTAAATCTGCATTCGCTATGGACACACTGCTGCTCGATTGATTGCTGGTATCATCTCCTTCAATCGTCACCCCGCTGGCCATTGTCAGGTTGCTCTCGGCTCCCAACGACGACATATTTATGTATGGTCAAAAAACAAATTAGTACTAAAATTTTGTTTGCTTACGAGAAAAACCAAAAAATATTGTAAAAATTTCACTAAAACTTGACAAAAAAATATATATATTTTTCTCCTCAAACGTGTTGTCTGTATGAGATGTTAGCACTGACTAAAGAAAGTCTTGCTAAATTTTACGAAGTTGACTGTTTTTGAACTTGTTCGAAAACTCGACACCTATTCTATGTGAATAATTTAACTGTTTTAAAATATCTTTTAAACAAATTCGAACCGCTCACTCTAATGGCCCGATTGTCCTGCTGCCTAATATGCTAATCACACTGAGCACATCTTAGCTGAACGCATGGAATTTTTTAAAGATGTGAAATAGCGATTCACACTGACAACATTTAACATCTTCAGTCGCCGCAGTGAATTTACAAATGATAAAATGAATTTTGAAGAACAGTTAGGGCCGTTTTCTCATGTTGGTGTTTTTGCAAATCTAGGTGGATTTGCTCCATTTGCTTTGCTCATGTTCAATGCTAACCATCTTGATGAATTTCGTAGCAATCTACTTCAACCTCATTGATTTCAAATCCATGTACATTCTTATGCAAATTAAGTATTTTTATGTATCTGCGCATATGGTCACACTGAAAAATATTTGAAAACAAAAAACAACTGCTGCTAAAAACAGTTAAGTCTGAATTGTTATTAAGTAAACCAAAAATGGAAAATATTGGATGTGCCTTTAATATACAAGAACACCTGCAGACATTGCTGAAATTACAGATGCACATTCTGATTCCCCTAGTTCATTGCTTAAGCTAAGTTTACACATCCAAATAATTTGGCTAAATTTTGATAAAAATAGCCATGATTAAAGATTTTACAGGATTAAAATCTTAAACTGTGGTTCCATACGCAAGTAATTTGATCAAATATGGCCGGAAAGTTCCACAATTTGGCCTATATAGCCTAATTTTCATGAAAATTTGTCCAAATTATTTACCTGTGTGAGCATAGGATTTGACCTACTGCTTAATCTCGCATCATAGTAACAAGTCGTTCCAAAAGAAAAACCTTCTCCTTCTCTGTAAAATTCTTGCTTTAATTTTTAAAATTGGCGCGCAATAAAAAAGACAAAATTCAGCCGAGTGGAGAGGTGCTGCCAACCTAGTATTTGACCATTCCAGCCCTCCCGGTGTGACCGTGGCGTAAATGACCGAATTTATAATCAACCTACATGAGACAACCAATTGCACAAAAACAATCT
>JBAMBO010002231.1:0-77410 GCA_037044535.1 Lordiphosa magnipectinata | reverse complement strand
GCAACTGCACATTCACGTGGCCGAGCGAGTTGGTTGAACGCACATAAACGCAGCAGCCATGGGCGCGTATCGAAGCGTCACAAAAGGCGTGCAGCTGAAATCTCCACAATTTCGGCTTGTAGACAATGGCGAGGGACAGAAATCGATGACAATGAGTTGAGTGATGATAGGCACCTTACCCATGCATTTTGAAGTGATTGCGGTAAGGACTCATCCCATGCAAGTTTTAGCAACCACAGTTCCTGCATAATGCTCTTTGAAACAATGATGAGCGGTGCCAGCAATCCGAGAGGGTCAAACAGCGAGGAAGCAATAGAAAGGATCGTTCTTTTGGTTACAGTTGAAGACAGATGTTTCGGTTTGAACATGAAGAGCAGCACGTCACGACGTTGATCCCAAGTTACGCCAAGAGCGCTAGTGATGGCGTCTTCATCCAGATTCAATTCCTTGTCTGATTCGTCCTCCATGAAGGCAGGATGGTTGGAATGCCATTTAGTTAGTGGGAACAATCCACGATGAAGTATCTCAGTGACTTCCTGCTTGATGATCTGCAGCTGGGTAAGATCGTCTGCTAGGGGTCCATAAAAAATTAGGTGTCAAAAAAATTATTGGGAATTCGTTTGGATAAACCAACGATGGTCACCAGTACCACCTGGGGGGCGAAGACATTTCACTATTTACACATATACGAGTTAAACGCATGCCGGCGCTTTATTTTCGCTCACCAATACACTCTCACTTTTTGGCCTCGCTCTCGTTGGCCAACGCTGGGATAAACTCAATCTTGAAATAGCAAAATATATAACTAATTTTGAACAAATTTTGGAATATGATTTTTGAAATATAGGAAATACATTTTTGAATGTATAAACATTTGGAAATGTACAGGGGTGCCACAGAATTCATTAGCGATTTGTCAAATCGCGCAAAAATGTTTGCCAAGCCACAGAAATGCGAGTGCAGCTTTCTTAATTGCTAGTTTTAATTGTGGTATAGAACAATTGAAAAATTTACAATTAATTTAGATCAATTAAACTTAATTAATTGCAAGCTGCAACCAATGATTAGTTTTAACTGAAATTTAATTAATTGATTTAAATTTATGGTCTAAGAGAGAGGACTATCCATTAGTATTTTCTGAGATTATTTTCTGTCATCAGATATTTTTTCAGAATTTCTTGAACTTGGAAAAAAGAAAATTTTATCAAAAAAATAACCATATTTTTCATGTTTAAGCCTAGTACTGAGGGCGTTCGAATTTTCCTTTTGTCACAGTATTTCACATAAAAGGCTTAAACCCCAACAATTTGTATCTTATGAACAAAATCAAAGGTGTCTTCTTCTTTTTTTATTATTTATTTATTTTGTTTGTTTTGTTTCCAAATTTTCAGTCACCTTATGTAAATTTGACAACTTAATTTAATTTTTGTAGATGTTCTCATAACTTATCTGTTTATGTTAGTTTGTTATCAGGTGTAATGTGTCTGATTATGGCCGAGTTGTTTTGTGATGATATAAAATATGTTTGGTGTCAAGTTTATTGAATGGGAGGTAGTTGCTAAGTTAGTATATTTGTCTGTTGGGAAGTTGCCTAGGGAAAAGTTTTTTGTGGCGTCGTCTTAATCTTCTTCCTGCTTTCTTTCGTCTGCGCAGGGTCTTCTGACTAGTGTGTTGGGGTGACTTCTTAGTCTCTTCACGTAATCACCTGCCTGTTTATTGATTACGTCACCAATTTTGGGCACACTGAGGTTACTCTCCAATTGTCTTGTGCACATATACCAGGGTGCTCCCGATAGTCTACGCAGACACCTTGACTGAAGAATACAGAGCTTTCTCAGATGGGATTTCGCAGCTATTCCGTATACTTGGATCCCATATCTCCAGGCAGGTGCTATGATAGCTTTGTATATATGCACCTTGTTTCGGAGTGACAGCTTGTTTCTGCTAGAGAGAAGCCATGCCACATTCTTTACTCTGCCATATAGTCAACTTACAAGCGCGTTGATAAAGGTTCCGAATGTAAGGCGCTTGTCCAGAAATAGTCCCAAGTATTTATGTCCAGTTAAGTGACGTATTAGCTGGACACTCATCAAGACGAAGTGTATATGTTACACTGACACATTTAGCTAAGTTAAGCTCAATGTTGTATGGTTGAATCGATACAAATATGGTTGGACGACATCAGTGGTATCATAGATACATGAGTCTCTCGCCATAATAGCTGTATCGTCAGCAAATGTTGCAATGAGTAAATCTTGGGGGTCTTCAAAGGGTATTGTTCTTCCGGTAGGCATATCACAAGTGTCGAGAGAGTAGAGGGTGGGTCTAAGGACACTTCCTTGAGGCACACCAGTGCGTATTACCCTCACGCTGAAAACAGCCCCTTTGGTTTTTCTGTAAAGTTGTTCAATGCAGCTTACACTGAAACAAATTGGGTTGGAAAATATTGATTAATGTGATCACGGGACCTACAAATGTAAACAAAACTCTTTCAATACACGTTTATGCTAATATCTCGTAAACCTGACAAGCTGGGGAAAAAGGAACAATTGATTGTAATTCAACGACAAAAAATACATGTGGAAAGATTGATATCTTCTCTGTTGCGAAAGTTGGCAATTTTTTTTTGGGAAAACTGTGTTATCATCAGCTTGGTCGAATATAAAAATGCGATAAGATTTATTTCAATAGATAACGGAAAATGCTATGCCCAAAACTTGACAAGAAAACGGTTCGGTTCTGTTCATTTCGTCTACAATTTTGATGCAAAAATGTTAGTAAAATGTAGTGAAAAACTGGGCTAAGCGAAAAGATTTGCATCGTGCCAGCAATGAAGAGTTTTTCCAACTTCCTCTAAAAGGACTGCAATCTGTCGGTTAGCAATGTTGGATTGGATTTTGTCCATCTTCTGCAACTGACGTCTCTTTAAAACATATCTGCCTTCATGCAGTTGCAGATTGAATTCTGATTACAGTTTTTAATGATATTTGTAGGGATTCTTCTTGAATTTGGAGTTGCTTTCTTCTCTGGTGGCTGAAAATCGCATTTAAGCCGCACCGTTCTAAAGCCCCATACGGACATCCGACGTTCGTAATTTAGCTAACATCGTCATATGTTTCGTCGCCGTGGAACGTAAGAGTAGTGTGACCAGATTAAAAAAAAATTCGAATTACGCCGAGAATTGAAGTTTGTGGTATTTTTAGTTTTACTGACGGTGGGTCACACTGCTCGATCATCTGTTTTTTGTTTTGATGCCAAGTTGACATATATTTGCAAGTGAAATTGGAGTAACTGCTGGTTGTGGCCCCATCTTCGATGCTGTCTCCCACCTGAGTGGACGACAGCATTGACTCAGGAATGCACTCTTCTATATCCACTGCAGAATTGTCCAGGCACTCAGCACGAAGCAAGGGGTCCGTTTGAAATGTCCTGTAAAATAATGAATCTTTCATTAAATTAATTTACAAAAATATTATTCATCGGCTTACCTGCGCTTTGATGAGACGTTCGGCAGAAACGACATTAATGTGCCGAATTCCCAATCAATGTTAACATCGTTTATAAAAGAAGGGCTATCTATTGGCTGACCACCGGCACTACCAGTCTTCATCTGCTTTGCGCTTCTGCCATGATAGCGATAGCTCTCCCGCAAAGACTTAAAGTATTTTCGGCAATCAGCCGCTGTAACATATTGGTACAAATTTTAATCGAATTGATCAAAGTGTTAATTTTTCACATATTTACATACCTTCTTTTTGTAATATGGGGCCCACTTCTCCCCAAGCCTTGTTTGTTTAAGGCCGATTGCTTGGGGTGGGAAAGATCCCAAATAAAATTAAAGAAATTTTTTCATCATGTGAAAACATTTCCAAGCGACTCTTTCGTTTTTGCTTTTCTGCCATTTTCTTTTTTATTATTATTTTTTAGTTCACTTTAGCTTAATGCACTCCAGCTGATCGATGCGCAGAGTGTCTTAACAAGGTGAATTCTCAATGCTGCGTCAGCTGCTCAAAGCACAATAAGGCCCACAGCCACTTTACATAGTCTCCACAAATGTGCCGTTAAGCGTAACATTGACTGTTAAGGGTAACATTCAAATTCTGATCGCCGTACTTGCAAAAAGTTCAAGTGATGAAGATGTAACTTCTGCTTCTTCTTCCCTCAATTTTTGTATGAAACTTCTCGTTGCTTCGGATGTCCGTATGGGGCTTAAAGGTGTTTACGATATTTAAATGTTTTTTACAACTTTAATTTCGAAAATAAAAGCCTAAAGTCCACAATGTCTAATTGGAAAGTATAAGGCGCAAAAATTAAGAAAAATTCTGTAAGCCATTTTGATTTGCCTCAAAGATCATGTTATTGACTGAATACTGAATACTGAATGTGTGGCTTAAAAGCAGTATTATTGATTCGTATAGAAAATGTTAAACTGAAAAATCCAAATAAGCCTCGAGGTTGATTTTGATTTCTTCTGATTTTTGTTTTGTTTGACAGTTTTGATTTTGTCATTCTCTGCTGGTTTTCTGGTTACACCGAAATTAAAATCGAAATCAAAATCACTTGCCCAATCATATCCCCATTGTTAAAATTTTAAGCTGGTTTACATGTCGTATGAGTAATTTTTTCTTAAGCTTTCTTTATGCTGTCTTATCCAAGCAAGTAATTGGAAAACTTAAATCATATATATGAAAAATGCCGTCAAAGTCCAAGCTTCAGCAAACAAATCTGACATCAAATAATGTTGACTCTGAAAAGTATGCTACACATAATTGACTAAAATATTTTCACAAATAAAAAGCATATTGTTTAACCCATTTAAAGCATGAACCAAGACACACACAAAAAAGTGACCCAATAAACATGCAAACAAAGGCGTGGACTTGCCAGTCAAGACAATGGCCGCATTTGGGTTTTTCTCCTCGTGTGTGTGTGTGTGTGTGTGTGTGTGTGCATCTTGGCCAAACAAGCCAAACAATGTAGACAATTGCTTTTAGAGCGTTGACTGATGACAATCGCAATCAGTTTGCCGCCCACTCAACCTAGATTCCACAATTTGGGCAAACAAACCAAGGCAGAGGAGGAGGCTGCGCTGGCACGTTCCAACTCACTGAGGCTCAGGTACTCTTTTGGTTGGGATTTGGATTACACATACGACACGTTGTCAGCTTATAATACAATTCGGCAGCAGGTGCTGCCCCAATTGACGAGTCATTACAAATTGCATTAGCTGTCATGGATCTGGCTACTCTCAACACATATAAAGATTTGACCTGCTGTGCGGAGCTTTTATGGGAATTTCCTTTTTGCACAGCTCGACACTCATGCATGACAACAATGAGTTCAAGTTGCTGTCAGCGGCAAAGATTTAATGCTTGTCCTCCTTTTTTTTGTGCCCTCTTCATGTGTGCGTTGGGTTTTTATTGAGAAAACAGCTGCCATCATAATTCAATATTTTACACTTGAATGTACACGAAACAGAACTTGACAGCAGCAACGACAAAAACAACAACAGCGAATGTTTACACGCTGCTGAGCTGCTGAGGCACTTCCCGCAGCAAACCACAACCAGAGAATGGTAGAGCACGACTCCAGAATGTCTCTGCAGCAGCAGCAGAGTTTTTTAGTTGTTTAAGCAACAGGCGGCAGGACCATCAGGTAGCCCAGTTAACCCACAAGTTGGCCAACTGCCAGAGGCTTTCCATAGTCTTGGACACTTACCCAAGTTTGTGGAGCCCTTGCAGCATAATTAACTCCTGTGCACTGCGGTTAATTACAACAATTTGATTAATGTGGCATTTCATTTAGTTCGGCACTTGGTGCATAATGTGCCAGGCCTGAAATTCAATCAACTGTTTGCCACACACAGCTCAACTGCAGCTAGCCAAATGGGTCACCGCAATAGCCAGCTGACCGAAAATCAGTTACCCAAAGCAGCTGCAGCTGTAGCAGCTGGGAATGCAACTGAAACCACATTTAGGATGAACATTAGACTGCAGCAATAGCAGCAGCAGGTGGAAGAGGACAAGCACCGCATGGGGAAATGAGTATGCAATGAGTTTTTGCTTTGTGGCACCAATTTTGAAATGAACTTCACAAAATGCTGGTCAAAAGTGAAATCAAGGTTATACTGAAGGCTTAAAGCACACCTGCATTTTATCTACTTTTTCTGTAATTGAAATGACATAGATCTCTGTAACCCTGTAACTTGACAGCCATTACTCAGGAATCTGAATGAATTTGTATACTTTAGGCGTTGGGAGAAGTTAACCAAAGGGTTTTGAATTGATGTATGTACCTCGGTGAAATAAGTATATGTGCAATGCATATACCTATACCACGTTTGACGGCCTCAACTGGATCCGAAAAATATGGCCGTTAAGTAAAAAGTCGCCAAGTAAGTCAAAGTTTTTCATACAATATCTGTATAATTAGGTTAGTTTAGGTTGAGATGGCCAGGGAGAGTAAGACTGTCCCTACACTTAGGCCAAGATAGGCTCATTGCGATACCATATAATTCCCTACTTAAGCCAGGGGCGGTTCTTTCCGACTGAACCATTGTAACAACATTTTCAAAATTTCAGTAGAGACGGAATCTTTATCTCGTTAGTAAGGGGTAACCAAGAGTTTTGAGTCTCCTTTTACTAAGAGCTGGGCAATGGCAAAGAAGATGCAGTAATGTCTCCAACTCTTCCTCACACTTGCAGCTTCTACAGAAGTCGTTGTGAGCGGCGCCCAAGCGTGCTGCATGCCTACCGATGAGGCAGTGACCCTACTTTTCCCTAGCCAGGCGCCAGGTTTCATTCCTTGTGATTAGCTTGTATGAGGCTAAGGGCATCTCTATCAAGCTCTTCTCCGGGAGGAGCTGAATGGTAGTTTGTCGGCTGACTCATTACCCTCAATGCTATTGGTTGGAACTGATACAAGATGTCAAAGTGCATGAGATGATATACTCGGACCATTTACCATTGGAAATAGCACATAACCTTTCCACAAATCAGTCGGCCTGCACCCAGCAACTAAAACTCCTGCCCAAGCTGAGATGGTCGAATAAACTCTTTTCTCGCTATGGACGTAATCTAGACCGCAATCTTCAAGACGGAAATATACAAGCAAGGAACTCCCCAAATGACGTAGTAGAATTCCTCACAAATTGCATTACAAGCTCGGCAATCGCACCTAGAACAGAAAACAGTATCCAATACAAACAAATATGTTACATCAGGCAATGTGAAGCAGCGCGACAGCTCTCCTTTAGAACCTTCAGAAAGGCAAGGATGGAGTACTCCCAAGAATCTATGCGAAAGTACCAACAAGCGAACGCAACATATAAGGCAATATGTTGCAGTGCAAAATATCAGTACTTTTCAAACCTGGCAAACTCACTAGAGCGCATAAGAGACAGTAATTCGTACTGGGAAGCCATAAGGTACCTAAATGGGAAAACCTTTATTAAAGCTATAGCAGTCGATGCACCAAAACTAGGGGAGTACTTTAGAAACCTGTTGACACCAAGTGACGTTGGATACCCTCTGCATTACGCATCCCCTTACATTGAAAATGAACTACTGGATGGGGCTATTACCACGCAAGAAGTTACGAGTATAGTACAAAAACTAAAGGAGAGAAAAGCACCTGGGCTCGACAGAATCCCTGCAGAATTTTTTAAGTTTGCCACACCGCTGTTTCTGGAAATGCTTACAGAAGGATTCAACAAAATTCTAGAGACGAGGAGTGTTCCGGAGGGGTTTAAAAAAGCAATTATATTCCCAATATTTAAAAAGGGCGACCCGCAAATGGTTTGCAACTACAGAGGAATATCATTCCAGAATGCGATTGCGAAAGTTTTCTCTGCCGTGCTACTTGAGAGGTTAAACTGATGAGTGGATGAAATCGACCAGTTAACAGAGTTCCAAGCAGGTTTCCGAAAACGATACTTCCGAAAGGATAAAAGGATCGACAATATATTCAGCGTCACCAGTATCTGCAGAAGGTATATTGAAAGCGGACGTAAGCTGTATGCTTTTTATAACCTTGCAAAGGGTATTATAATTTTGCCCAGAAGTTTGCAACGCATAGAAATATTCATTTCCGACCCCATAAACTATATATATTCTTGATCAGGGCGACGAGCTGAGTCGATTGAGCTTTGTCCGTCCGTCTGTCTGTCTGTCTGTTTCTACGCAAACTAGTCTCTCAGTTTTAAAGCAATCGAGCTGAAATTTTGCACAGAGTCTTCTTTTTACTGCACGCTGCTAATATGTCGGAACCGACAGGATCGGATGACTATATCTTATAGCTGCCATAGGAACCATCGGTCAAAAAATGGGTCTCAGTGAGAAAAACTTTTTTCTTCTTAATGTTAGCGTTCCCAAACACGGTCATTATTAATATTATATGCTTTCAAACAGATTAGCAAACTGAGGTCAAAATCGGATGACCATATCTTATAGATGCAATTGGACCGATCGGTCGGAAAATGGGTCTTACTGAGAAAAATTTTTTTGGTTTCAATGTTAGCGTCCTCAAACTCGTCCCTTATTAATATTATATGCTTTCAAACAGATTTGCAAACTTTGGTCAAAATCGGATGACTATATCTTATAGCTGCCATAGGACCGATCGGTCGGAAAATGGGTCTTAGTGAAAAAAAATTTATTTTTTCAAGTAAATCGTTCTTAAGGTCGGTGATTATTAATATTTAACGCTTTCAAACTAATTTGAAAAATTTGGTCGAAATCAGATGACTATATCTTCAGGCTGATATAGGACCGATCGGTCGGAAAATGAGTCTTAGTGAGAAAAACTTTTTTGTTTTCAATATTAGCGTTCTTAAACTTGGCGATTGTTAATTTGATATGTTTTCAAAAAGATTCGCGAAATTAGGTCGAAATCAGATGTCATCTGACGGAAAATGGATTTTAGTTACAAAAGTTTTTGATTTTTATCTAAGCGTTCTTAAACTCTGTTATTTCAATAACAGATTTTGCAAGGGTATAAAAACTTCGGCACAGACGAAGTTAGCTTGGCCTTCTCGTTTCGATTCGATCGACCGAAAGGCGCTAATGTTTAAACTGAGCAATTTTGGCATTTCGACCAAACTTATTAATATACTTGAAAGCATGTATAATAGAAATAAAGCAGCCGTTTGGGATGGAGAAGTGTTATCCAACTGGTTTCCCACGGAGTCGGGTGTTAAGCAAGGTACTTGTTAAGTCCACTTTTGTTCTCGATCTACCTCAATGATGTGTTAGAATATCTACCGGAAGGCATTCACATAAATGGATACGAGATAAAATCCCTATTATATGCCAATGACATTGTGGTGTTTACTCATCAGTTCTTTAGGGAATGGGAACTTCTATCAGCTACTCACTGCGAGAGACTTAACCTCGAAGAAAGTTCAGAGTGGGTATCGTGAGCTACAGAAATTCTTAACAATATGGATGCTTCATATAGGTCATCTTTTATGATTGATTCAGAGAGGAGCTCTCAGAAGCTAATATACAAACTTTTAAAACAGAGTAACACGGTCAACCGAATCTCGCGCTATGCAGTTGAACGATCTGGTATCTGGGGAAGACCCGGAAAGCCAGGTGTATTTGACTGAATATCGAAGAATTTGGAAGGCAGTGATCGTCTGACAGTTTCAAACCATGTCGATTTATTTATTTTAGTATTTTATATACGAAAAAAACTTGTTTAGATATAAATTTAGAATCTAAGCTATCATCTATGTATTATCTGTTTTATAAATTTAAATAAAGAAGAACACTACTACTACTACTATAGGCGTCTAAGCCACTAAGCCGCATGGATACGGAGATGCAGAGCGATCGCATTTATGGGTCTTGGCGTTTTTGGTGTACGAGTCAGGTGCCCTAAGAGCGGCTTGACTATTTGAGTAAATGTATATGTTCCCTTCTTCAATCATAAGTGTGCAGATGTATTTGGCGGCCTCCAGGATGGCCACCAATTCTGCTTGGTACACACTGCAATGATCAGGAAATTTCCATATTTAAGTCGGTGGAGCAAACTGCCCCTCTTACTTTGTCATCGAGCTTAGATCCATCTGTGTAGATACTAATGGCATTTGCTCTACTGTGGGGCAAGTTATCCCAGTCGCGTCTACTAGGGATATTGAAGTCATAAAGCTTCTGAAATTACGTTGTGAGTATACAATAGTCTGTAATGGCGGTAACCGCGTTTTGACGAGTTAGTATAGTTGAGTGTTCAGAGTTACACGCGTTCCAGGCTTCAAACTCTCTTAATCTACAGGCTGTAATGCCCGCGTACAATGGCTGTGTATAGCCAGTGAACTATTGCTGGGGAAAACACCCATTTACGGCTTATCGCCTGCTTATACGAGAAAAGGTCAATGGATGCCTTCTTTACTCGCTCAGAAATATTGTCGTGCCAGAGAAGTTTCCTGTTCAGTATGACGCCCAAGTACTTGGCAGTGTTTTTGAATTCCAAACTTATATTGTTTAGTTTGGGAGGGATAAGATATGGAACTTTGTATCTCCGTGTGAAGAGAACTAGTTCCGTTTTCTGTATAAAAGTAACTCACTTCCAACTTCGAGGCAACTGAATATGAGGTCACGGAAAGGGATGGCAACATCGTCAAGCTGTCCGATGGGCAATGTACCGTGACGCGAAACGTTAGTCATCTAAAAATATACTGATAAGTGTACCAGTCTCTGAATTCGGAGATCTGTACAATTAACAAGAAGACGAGATACGGTTTAATTGGGTTTTATCAGAGTTTCCCCAATCCATGCAGCAAATGTTGAACTATTGCAAGTCCCAGAAAAGTAAGAAAACGGAAAATGAGAAGTACCGGTACAAGACAAGATGAAGTCTCTTGAATATAGTTTTAGTTGATTTATATATCTCGAGCGGAGCGAACTTAATGTATATCCGAAATTTCCGTAAAAGTAGTGTTATTATAGTGCGTGCATCACCAAAAGCAGAGCATGAACTTGCCACCATGAATATTCGGCATTGGCGTATGGCCGGAGCATGGATCCCAAAAGTTTCTTGCTGCATTCGATGACCTTCAGCTGCACTTTGAAATAAAAGCAGAAAAGTAAACTTTCCCGCAATTTGTGTTTTGTTGGCACAAAAGTTGACATATTCGGAGCACACAAAAACTATGTTGTTTACACTTTAGCGAAAAGACACTTGCTGAAAAAGAAAGCCTTTCAAAATGAAATTGCTGCCAGTCAGAGGACTAAGCTTTTCTGCCGCCTTTTCCTTTCAAAATGTTTCCGTAAATTTTTTTGAATTTTTGTATTTACAGGTTTTATAATTTATTTGGCGACCTTTTTAATGTTTAATTAGTGAGTTTAGCTGGCTCTAGGTTCGAAAAAGTTGTGTTTTTTCACAACTGTAAGCAACTTATGCATTGTACCAAAGAGCAGTTACAGGTTTTGAATCAGACTGTTCAACAGAGTTTCCTTTTCTTTTTAAAAATCTGTTGGCTGGTTCTTTCGGTTTGTTTAGAATTTCTACCATAAATCTGCCACAATTTTATAAATCGTCTCCACCTTGGCCCTTCCCTCCGCCGCACAAATCAATGCATTTTGTTCAACAGTAACAAAAAAGAGTGCTGCATCGTTACTTTTCAGACTTTGCTGCTGGCTGTTCACATTGAAAATAGGTGTAGACGGTTATTTATTAGGTCTACTCACATAGACATGCAGCACCTAAAGCTGTCAACCTCAACTTTAAGACAAAATGTCTGCACAATTTCAGGGTTAAAAGTCAGTATTTGCTTAAATTAACTCAACTCATTCTCTGCCTGAATGTTAAAACATTCTCAAACGAAATTGCCACATTTCCATTTATTAAAACTGGCCGCAAAAAAACCTGTTTTAATCTCGAATATATAACTTGATTTTTTTTTGCTTTCAACTTAATTTGTATATGATTTTGCCAGTTTATGAGCACAATCTTAAATTGCTTTTGTCTGACACTTAAAAAGCAGAAAAACAAAAAGACACCTGAGCGTATGAGCAATAATTTCCACATAATATTACGCATACGACGCGTTTAACCTTTTTTTTTTTTTTTTTTAACAAATTGTGCGCTCAAAAAGCATTTTAAAGCAAGAGAAAAACCACATGAAAAAAGTTTTGCTCGATAAGAGTTTTTTAATTTGTCTAAAAACGTAAGCCAAGCGGGGAGGGGGTGTCTGTGTGTGTCAGTAAGAGGGGACGAACTTTTAGGCGCGTAATTTATGCGCATTGAAAGCGCTGGGATTAGGCAAAAAGGTAGCAAGAAGAGGCTAAGGAAGGAAAAAAAAATACAGACAGGTGTGACAGCCAAACCGGAAAATTAGCGGAAAGCGTCAAAAGCGTTCCCCAAACGGCAATGTCGCAGCAGCTTTCCCCCCTACCCCTGGACTTAGCTACCGCTTGACTTTTTGCATAACCACAGCATCAACACCAACAACAATTTTCACCAACTAAACTGGTGCAAAATGTGCGCGTAGTTTGTGGCCCTCATTGCTGTTGTTGTTGTTGTTCTTCCTGTTGACAAATCCACCGCAGGCTAAGTCAGTGTTCTTTTTTTTTTTTGTATAGTAGTTTGTGGACTTGGTCCATGGTTCACGTAATTACCTGGGCTTTTGCCTATTATATGACCACGTTGTTTGGCAGTTGCCTTGCGGCTAACAAAAACAGAACAACAACGACAAAACGAGCGTTTGGGGTATGATAACTTTGAGATGCAAGTGGCCTGAACTGAAATTGGCAGATAACCCGGGGTGTGTAACCTTTTGTTTTGCTTAGTAACGAAATTTGCTCTGATATGGAAAACAGTCGAAGGGTGCATAATGTAAGCAATTTTTTGTGTGTACCTTCAATCGACACTGGGAGAAAATTTCAAACGTAGTTATATTCGCTCCGATTACATTATAGCCGAGATGCTGCCGCGCTCTGCCTTATTGAAAAGAAAAGTATCAGAGACCTGTGTGTGACTATAACTGGACGTCTGGTTAACATTCAAAAACTATACGATCCATGCTAGATAAGACGAAGGCGGTCTATAAGCCGTGCTCCCATTTTCACTTTCGCAAACCTTTTTGCGATTTTAAGACAAATTTTGTACTGAATAACGCTTTTAAATCGCACAATTTTTACACAAGTGAAAATGGGAGTACGGCTGCATAAGAAAAATATCGGGCCGATATCTAGAGTTGCATAACAAAAACACGGCGTCAAGTACATAAAATACATTGGCGATGGAGATTCGAAAACATTCAAATCAATTTTAGATGAATATCCCTATGATGGCAATCCTGTCGTCGAAAAAAAGGAGTGCATTTCACGAGGCGAATGGGCACCAGACTCCGCAAGGCGAAGAAAGACAACAAAGGCATTGTTGGCAAGGGTGCTGGAAAACTTACGGACAAAGCGATATCCGAATTACCAAAGTACTATGGCCTTGCGATTCGCCGTCATCTGGAGTCAGTTGAAGAGATGAAGAAGGCTATATGGGCTACTTTTCTTCATAAGAGCTCCACCGATGCCAACCCCCAACATCAAAACTGTCCCACCGGTGTGTCGAACTGGTGTGCGTGGCAAAAGGCAGTTACTAAGTGAAGTGAGTTTTAAGCACACGTATGCACCCTTAGACAACAAGGTGCTGGAAGTCATAAAACCAATATACGAAGTGCTGTCATCAGATGATCTGTTGGGTAGTTCGTAAACTTCGATCGGAAGCACAAAATAGCAACGAGTCCTTCAACGCAGTTCTTTGGTCATTTGCGCCCAAGCACATTCATTCTGGTGCACGCACTAATTTTATAGCTATCTGTTTTTTTAACGAAGGTTTTCAACCTATCCTAAAAATAATGACTTTGATGGGCATTTCGATTGGCAACCAAGCGCATTATTACGCATTATCGCGAAACGATAAGCGACTAAACCGCTCAGAAAGTAGAGCAGAGGCATAGCTACCACGAGCCGAAGTCAGTCGTGTTTTTACGCAAACACGAGCCGAACTTATGATTGTGTGAATTGCAAGTAAAACGGCTGTAGTCTGGAGAGAGCTTCTCTTGCACACCAACACAAGCACACTTTTTTGTCCTCTTCATTTGGCCGGCACTGATCTAAAGAAGGCAGAATGGCATGCAAAGCAGAGAGAGCTTCTGCTGAAAACAGTTTTTTTTGAAGATGAGGAAGGTTCGCTGTATGCAGCTGGCATCGCCGATAAATATCTGTATAGTAGTATAGTATATAATATCTGTAATATTTTTGGTTACTTTCAGAACAACTTTTTCGGACTGCCAAGTCACTTTTCTTCAGTTCTGCTAAACCGATTTTGATGAAACAAAATGCAATGAACGCAGAATTGTCACCGTTCTCGAACTGCATTTTTACATTTATGACTTTTTTTTTTTTTTCTTTGCAAAAAAATGACTTCAAACTTTAAACGCATTTATCTCGAAACCACGTTTTTCGAACTGGTGGCCATGATATCTCCAGTTACACTGAATCGATTCTGATGAAACTAATTGAAATTTACACAGAATTGTCACCATTCTGTTCTGACCCTCAATCATAATTTTAAAAATTTTTTACTATTTTTTTTTTTTTTTTAAACTACAAAAAGAGGGCCCAAAATCGAATTTTAATTTTTCAATGGCCGCCATTTGGTCAAAAAAATCCCAAAATTTTTTTCGAGGGTCAGACCAGAATGACATCTATACTGATTGTAACCCCGTTTTTACTTTTCATTTCAAACAACCTGAAGACGAGAAATCGTGGCCGCCAGCTCTATACCTTTTTTTAGGACCCCCCACTTTGACGGCCGAGAACTTTTTGAACAGCCCTCATATAGAAGCAGAAAAATTTTTGTTGTTTTCTTTAATCTGTTTGTAACACAATTTAAAAAAAAAAGAACAGAATTGGAAAACCTCTTTGCGTTTTCAAATAAAATTTTTTTTAAAAAAGGTCCAAAAAACAGCCTCGACATGGAGAAAGCAAAGCAAAAGCATTTACAGTTTTGAAACAAACACGTGAAGCCTGAGGTTTAAGATGAGTGTGATTTATGGGTAATAAAGCGGGATAGTTCAGCACTTTGAACTTTGTTGTTACGAAAGTTACTGAACAGGTTCTACCAAACACATTAATCAAGCGGTTGTATAATTCTTCCACAGTAGCAGCAGATAAAGTTGAAAACAGTAGCAGCACAAGATGAAACAGTTTTCATTACGGTATTCAAAGAATTTTGGAATTAAAACACAATTTAAAGTGTTTGAACAACTTCAAAAAAAACATTATTTACATTCAGAGAAAAATAGAGAACTTCACTTGAATCAAGAGAATTCGTTCTCAAAAGTACGGTAGGAGTGAAAATTCTTGATCCAAGAGCGAAGTTCTTGATGAAAAACTTAAAAAGAAAATTTGTGGTGGGGGCGTGAGAGACACACAACCTACCCGACCCCCCACCCTCCCACCATTATCAACCAACCAACCATCACCCAAACTTTGTTTTAAACTGTGATTGATTTTGAGATAGCCACATAAATACTTTTTTACTTACTTTTCTGGGACTTGAACACGGTACCTCGAAGAAAGACTGAAACACACACAGGCGACGGTCAGCTTAGCCCACTCGACTATCATCCATGAGCTAAACGAGCGGACGAAAACACACTTATAAATAAACGCTGTTGCCTTTCGTACGCATCGGACAATGACAAACTGTGCATTCATTCAACGCTATTCTCTCTAAGTTAAGTTGCCCTCGATCCCCTTGCCCTTAAAAAACCTAATTGAGAACGATTAGAACGAATTTATCTCGAGTTCAAGAGTGAAATTCTTGAAAATTCAAGAACGACCAATTTTTTTTTTCAACAGCGTTCGTACTTAAATTATTTGTTCTAGTTTTTTCTTAGTGTACAAATACAGAAACTGATTTTTTGCATTCATTGAATAATGTTACTGACAATTTCGCTAAGACTTTTTATTTTTAATTTAATTTATTTATTCGGCTCTAGCACAGTGCTACAAGATGGTACTAATTTTAAACGCACTGGTCACAACTTTGCAGGGCAAATCCCGTTGTCATTTAGGATTTTTTCTGGCTTTCATAATTTAAAGATGCTCATAAAAATGGAGTTTTAAACGATTTTCTTTTTTTGAAAACTTAACTTCAAGGGAGGCAAAGACCTTTGCTTTAAATTGAAGTGGATTCCAAATAAAAAAAAACAAAATTGTAAAGTGTTTTAGAGATTGGCTTGTTGAAAAAATTACGAAAAGTTTGAAAACTGTTGTCAATGAGAGTTCAAATACAAAGGATTCTGAAGACTTTAACGATGCCAGTAGAGGAAGATAGGAAAATTCTGTTATGCAAATTCTAATATTGAATTTGAAGTCTAAACTTATCTTGGAAGTCTAAACTTAGCTGCCTCCATGGTTGATACGATTTCAAGTCTTCTAGTCATCAGAAGAAAAACGAAAAGCAGAATCTCAATAAGTAAGAATGTCGATATAGTCGGGAAAAAGGGAAAAAAAAATATTTTTTTTTTCCGCGAAATGGCGATTGTTTGCAAAACAAGAAGGCCAAGCTAACTTCGCCGAAGTTTTGATACCCTTGCAAATGTTGTTTTTGAAATGTCAGAGTTTACGAACGCTTACATTAAAATCAAAAATTTTTTGTAACTGAAACCCATTTTTCGACAAATAAACATCTGATTTCGACAAAATTTCGCGCATCTTTTTGAAAACATATCCAATTAACAATCGAGGAGTTTAAGAAAGATAAAATTTAAAACAAAAAAGTTTTTCTTACTAAGACTCATTTTCCGACCGATCGGTTCTATGACAGATTTAAGATATAGTCAACCGATTTCGAACAAATTTAGCTAACATATTTGAAAGCATATAGAATTAGTAATCAGTGAGTTTAAGCACGATAACATTAAAACAAAAAAATTTCTTACAAAGAACCATTTTCGACCTATTGGTTCTATGGCAACCATAAGATATAGTCACCCGATGTCGATCAACTTTTTCAAATTAGTTTGAAAGCGCTTAATATTAAGAATCACCGACTTTAAGAACGATTTACTAGAAAACCAATAAGTTTTTTTCACTAAGACCCATTTTCCGACCGACCGGTTCTATGACAGCTATAAGCTATAGTCATCCGATTTTGACCAAAGTTTGCAAATCAGTTTGAAAGCATATAATATTAATAATGGACTAGTTTGAGGGAGCTAACATTGAAAACAAAAAAGTTTTTCTCACTAAGACCCATTTTTTGACAGCAGCTATGGCAGCTACAAGATATAGTCATCCGATCCGGTCGGTTCCAACATATTAGCAACGTGCAGTAAAAAGAAGACTCTGTGCAAAATTTCAGCTCGATAGCTTTAAAACTGAGAGACTAGTTTGCGGAGAAACAGACAGACGTACAGACAGACGGAGGGACAATGCTCAATCGACTCAGCTTGTCGCCCTGATCAAGAATATATATATAGTGTAGGGGTCGGAAATGAATATTTCTTTGCGTTGCAAACTTGTGTTCAAAATTATAATATCCTTTGCAAGGGTATAAAAAGTAATTTTCTTGCCTTATTGTTCTAAGTTTATAATTTTTTTTAAATATTTAATATCCAAATTTTTACATAGTCGTACGTGGTGCCATAGAGGGATATATTATATATTAAAGGCCCACGGAAAATTTCAAGTCAATCAGTCCATTAAAACTTAAGATATCATGTCGAGAGAAACTCGTTTAATGTTTTAACAGCAATGTAATTTTACCTAATACTTCTTTTTAAATATGCTTGTAGCTTTGACAATAATTGCCGGATAGACTTGAAATTCTCCGTGTGTGTTCTTTAATATAAGTGCATTACGAAAAAAAATTGTTTTTTTTCAAAATGAAGTTGTTGGTTAGCGACCTTTCTAATTGTTAGAGTGTGATGCTTGCTGGCTCGAGGTCAAGAAGAAAACTCATATGTTGATTTGTTTCCAATATATTTCGGATGCACATCGGCACCCGTCTTCAGGGACACTAAAAGGAACAATTCACCAATTATAACAATACATTTAAACAAAATTTTTGAACATTTTTACATAAAATACATATTTAACATGTCTGTACCGTTTGACGTGGAGTTTCATACTAAGCTATTGTTTGTTCAGTAGGTGTCTGTATATGTGGGGGCGCAGTTGTCGGTGTCCGTTTTGTAGTTTAGTCTCTTGTCTGTTGTTGTATGTAGTTTTCATTTCGAGAGTAAAGCGTTTCTTGTAGTTGTTCTCTTGATGTAAGATTGTGGTTTCTTCGAAAATCGGCGAGTGTCCGCTCTCCATACAGTGGGTCGACAGTGCAGTATGGTCGTTTGGTGTCGGAGTTTATAATCGGATTTATGTTGGGATATCCTCGTTTTGAGTTTTGATTTTGTTGTTCCTATGTATAGTTTGTTGCACGCGTTTTCTGAATTCCCATTACATGGTATTTTGTATATCACATTACTTTTGTCTGTTTTGTCAATTTTAGACTTCGTCTTGTTGAATAATTGTCTCATTGAGTTTGTTGGATTGTGAGCTATTTGTATGATATTTTTGTTAAAGCAATCGGATTTTGCAAAACGTTCTGAGAGTTCCGGTACATAGGTTAGTGATCTATACGACTTGGGTTGTCTATCCTCTCTTGGATTTGTAGTCTTGTTTCTCTCTATTAATGTTTTTATAACACTCATAGGAAAGCCATTATTCTGCAGTATAATTTTAATTTTGGAAATTATGTCATTGTAGTATGTCTCGTCGCTAATGCTCAGCATCCTGTTAACACAGCTAGCCGCTGTTTTTATAATCATATTTTTTGGGTGTTTAGAATAAAAATTGATTATTCGTCCGGATGCTGTGGGTTTTTTGTACCATTTAAGTTTTACTTTATTTCCATGTCTATTGATATTCGTATCTAAATAAAGAAGTGTTCCATCTGTTTCCAACTCCGTGGTGAATTTCAAGTTCCGATGGAAATAGTTGAAATATATTGGAAACAAATCAACATATGAGTTTTCTTCTTGACCTCGAGCCAGCAAGCATCACACTCTTTTTTTTCAAAATGTTTTAAATAAGTAAACTTTTTATACCCTTGCAAAGGGTATTATAATTTTGCCCAGAAGTTTGCAACGCATAGAAATATTCATTTCCGACCCCATAAACTATATATATTCTTGATCAGGGGGACGATCTGAGTTCATTGAGCTTTGTCCGTCCGTCTGTCTGTCTGTCCGTCTGTCTGTCTGTCTGTCTGTCTGTCTGTCTGTCTGTCCGTCTGTTTCTACGCAAACTAGTCTCTCAGTTTAAAAGCTATCGAGCTGAAATTTTGCACAGAGTCTTCTTTTTACTGCACGCTGCTAATATGTCGGAACCGACCGGATCGGATCACTATATCTTATAGCTGCCATAGGAACCATCGGTCGAAAAATGGGTTTTAGTGAGAAAAACTTTTTTGTTTTCAATGTTAACGTGATTAAACTCGGTCATTAATAATATTATATACTTTCAAACAGATTTCAAATTTTGGTCAAAATCGCATGACTATATCTTATAGCTGCCATAGGAACCATAGGTCGAAAAATGGGTCTTAGTGAAAAAAACTTTTTTGTTTGCAATGTTAACGTGATTAAACTCGGTCATTAATAATATTATATACTTTCAAACAGATTTGCAAATTTTGGTCAAGATCGGATGACTATATCTTATAGCTGTCATAGGACCGATCCGTCGGAAAATGGGTCTTAGTGAAAAAAAACTTTTTTGTTTTTAAGTAAATCGTTCTTAAGGTCGGTGATTATTAATATTAAACGCTTTCAAACTAATTTGAACGAGAAGGCCAAGCTAACTTCGTCTGTGCCGAAGTTTTTATACCCTTGCAAATGCTGTTTTTGAAATGTCAGAGTTTAAGAACGCTTACATAAAAATCTAAAAAAATTTTAACTAAAACCCATTTTCCGACAGATAATCATCTGATTTCGACCAAATTTCGCGAATCTTTTTGAAAACATATCAGAATATAAAAATCGCCGAGTTTAAGAACGATAAAATTTAAAACAAAAAAGTTAATCTCACTAAGACTCATTTTCCGACCGATCGGTCCTATGGCAGCCTTTTGATATAGTCATCCGATTTCGACCAAATTTTGCGAATATATTTGAAAGCATACAGAATTAGTAATCAGGGAGTTTAAAGACGCTAACACTCAAAACAAAAAAAATTTCTTACTAAGAACTATTTTCGACCGATCGGTCCTATGGCAACCATAAGATATAGTCACCCGATGTCGATCAACTTTTTCAAATTAGTTTGAATGCTTTTAATATTTAGAATCACCGACTTAAAGAACGATTTACTTGAAAACAAAAAAGTTTTTTTCACTAAGACCCATTTTCCGACCGATCGGTCCTATGGCAGCTATATGTTATAGTCATCCGACTTTGACCAAAATTTGCAAATCTGTTTGAAAGCATATAATACTAATTATGGCCGAGTTTTATGACGCTAGCATTGCAAACAAAAAAGTTTTTTTCACTAAGACCCATTTTCCGACCGATCGGTCCTATGGCAGCTATATGTTATAGTCATCCGACTTTGACCAAAATTTGCAAATCTGTTTGAAAGCATATAATACTAATTATGGCCGAGTTTTATGACGCTAGCATTGCAAACAAAAAAGTTTTTTTCACTAAGACCCATTTTCCGACCGATCGGTCCTATGGCAGCTATATGTTATAGTCATCTGACTTTGACCAAAATTTGCAAATCTGTTTGAAAGCATATAATATTAATTATGGCCGAGTTTTATGACGATAGCATTGAAAACAAAAAAGTTTTTCTCACTAAGACCCGTTTTTTGACCGATGGTTCCTATGGCAGCTATAAGATATAGTCATCCGATCCGGTTGGTTCCGACATATTAGCAGCGTGCAGTAAAAAGAAGACTCTGTGCAAAATTTCAGCTCGATAGCTTTAAAACTGAGAGACTAGTTTGCGTAGAAACAGACGGACAGACAGACGGACAGACAGACAGACGGACAGACAGACGGACAGACAGACGGACAGACAGACGGACGGACAAAGCTCAATCGACTCAGCTCATCGCCCTGATCAAGAATATATATAGTTTATGTGGTCGGAAATGAATATTTCTATGCGTTGCAAACTTCTGGGCAAAATTATAATACCCTTTGCAAGGGTATAAAAAGATGATCGACATCGGGTGACTATATCTTATGGTTGCCATAGGACCGATCGGTCGAACATGAGTCTTTCAAATAGATTCGCAAAATTGGGCCGAAATCGGATGACTATATCTTAAGGCTGCCATAGGGCCGATCGGTCGGAAATTGAGTCTTAGTGAGAAAAACTTTTTTCAGACGTTTATCTGTCGGAAAATAGGTTTTAGTTACAAAATTTTTTGATTTTTATGTAAGCGTTCTTAAACTGTGACATTTGCATTTGCAAGGGTATAAAAACTTCGGCACAGACGAAGTTAGCTTGGCCTTCTCGTTTATAAGTATAATACCATTTTGACTAGCTCTTCCCCTATTGAAAGATTTGTAAGCAGTAGAGGCCAAATACCTGCAAAAAAAAAAGAAATAGAATAAGAGTTATTAAATAAGAAAGTTTCCACAGTTAACAGCTTAAACAATTTCTGAGATCACAGCCTAAATATTTTCTGAAATATGTGCTTCAATCACTTTTGTTTGCCGTACATTAGTTTTCGATTTTTTTGTTTTTGTACAATTTTAAAGGTTTTTTTCAGAAAACTTGTGCTTGTAACTAACAGTTGCTTGTGTGTTGGGTGGAGAAAGTTCTGCTTCTGATTGCAAGCAGAGCAACTACAATTTTTTTCGCAGTTGCCAGTGGCAACTTCTCTGCTCCCGCTGCCGAACGCTGATTTCGATCGATTTTTCTTCCTTTATAATAATAATACTAACAATTTTATTTAAAGCTTAAGGCATTTTACTATCCCCCTCCCTCCCATTACTTAGCTTTGTAAGCTCCGGACTGAGTCAGTTTTTGTAAGCGTTTGAACTTGCATTTCTACTGATTTTGTCTTTGTGTAGGCTTTAGATTTAAAGCAGCAAGAAACGCCTAGCATAAGTATTTGGTTATAAACTTGTAATAAGGAGCTTAACTACATACTTGCTTCTTTCAACTAAACTTCAGTGCTAAACTGCTTAATAAAGTGCTTAAATGGCTGATTCAATCCATACTTTACTCTCTTAACTGTACAACTTGTTTGATTTATCTTCTAAAAGGGCATTAAATATTCGTTTATTCTTAAGCTCCATAAAATTAGTCAGTTTTTTTTTTTGATTCTCTATTTTTTGTCAAGCCAATTTAAACGTTTAATTTTAAGCCACAATTTCAAGTTGTTTTTGTCAGGATTTTTTTTGTGTCATGCATATCAAACATTTCATGGGCAGTGACTCCGCTACCTCCTCTGCCTCCCACCCTTCACTCATTCAGCTTAAAGTAGCCCCATTGTTTTAGTGTTGTTGTTTTTTGGTTTATATATATATATATTTCTTTTTTTTTAAGCCTGCGGCTTTGACGCAGCTTAAAATTGGATTTGCGTTTTTGCTTTGACATTTCTTGTTGTTATTTTTAATGGTCCTTTTCACCTCGACACACACCCATACACACACAGGCACTTGAAACAATATCACTTTAATAACTTTTTGCTGGTTTGTTTGTTTGTTACACATTTTAATTGCTCCGTCCTAGCAGCAGCAGCAGCAGCAGCAGTTGCTGCTGTTGCTGTTGCTGCGTCTTCTGAATTTTTATTTGCTTTTTTCGTCAGACGTGCTACAAATCTCAAAAGCATTCAGATTTTTTTTATGGCCTGACGAAACATGAAAGTCAATGTACAACGTGTGAGATTTCGCACGTTGTTATAAATGGCCATAAAAAGCATTTGCAAAGGAAATAATAGACAATAGAAAACAATTTTCATTTGTGATTTATAATTTACAATTTACAATTTACAATTTTGTTCAGCCATTGTGTCGTTTCGAACACGCAAATTATTTGCAGGCGAGGCCACAAGTTACGACTGCGTTCAAGGTCATTAAATTAGCACTTTATTTGCCCCCCCCCCCCCCCCACAACACTCCCCTCGCCCATTCAACGTGCTGAACTTTTCCTACCCTAAGCTGCTTAGAATTGCAGCCAACAGAAATGTAACAAAGTTTTGCACCAAAGTCCACCACAAAGTTATGGCCAATGCAATAAGTTAATTCTGAATGGTTACGCCTGTCGGTATGCAGCACTTTTTGTGCTCCTCAGTTTGGGGTATATTGAGTTAGAGCTGAAAGTGTGTGAGTGTCATCAGGCTAAGTAAATATATGCACTTCTTAAATAATCTCTTGATTAGCTTGGCAAAACAATTCAAACTTAATTCAGGGATTGCACAATGCCAGCAGAAACGTCATCTCAATTTCAACTGCTGCAAAAGAAATTGTGAGTCAGGAGATAAAAGTTGTCAGTGTGTTGAGCACATTCAAAGAACAAAATTTAAAGCTAGGTAAACGTTCTTGGCAGTTCATGTTGTTGTTTTATCTGCATAATACAATCTTGTGAAACACTTTGCACAATACTAAGCAGTTGGTGAAACTTTTATGTGTATTCGCTTGTGACAGATTCAGATACAGGAAATCGACAATCATTCGTTTAGAAAAATATTCGTTCTAAATCTAAACAAATCAAGCATATTCTTTAACAAAAGCAATGTAATCCCGCTTTTTGTGTAAACGTACACAGTGGGTGTCGTATAATTAACATTTTGTGCTCACTTTATAAACGGATGGGGACATTTTGTGTTCGCAATAAACACCCAGAAAATATAAGAAAGTCGGTCAAGCCCGACTCCATTATTCATTAAGAAATTCCAAATTTTTTCATGGTCAAAGTCTAAACAATTAGTCTGAGGAAGTGTATACATGCCAGCTTTGACCAAATAATGGATAGATGTCCCGAAAAAGGCTTGTGATTGAAATGACAATACTAGAAGTATAAGAAAATCGCTAAATTACTTTAGGTTGTTGTACTTTAAAACTGCATACTTCCAAAATTAAAGGCATTGGGGGCAGGTTCCCCTACCAACCCGGTTATGCCCTTTAAAGAGACAATATTTTTTGATATAACTTCGACGTAAGTCGCGTCTCGTTGAACCAAACAATACGAACTAAAGATCAAAACAAAAAAAAGTGTGTGACATGGGACGCACTGAGTTCACGACTTGACCTCATGGGAGCCCCTCTTCAATTAATATTCAATTCAAATTTGCTCTACATTCTTCCTCCCCTCTTCGCCCGCACTCTTCCCCTGTTTACCACTGTTCCCCCATTGCTCCCCCTCTTTGAAGTCATTGTTAACCCACTCTTCCCCACTCGTCCCCCCTCTTCAAACCCTCTTCACCTGCCCGTCTCTCTTTGCCCTACACGCATACCGAATTTGTTTGAGGGTGCGTAGTTCATTCACTCTCACTCTCTCACCAGTACTCTCTCATTCTCTCTCGCGCTCTTAGCAAGAGCGCTCAGTCCACAATGTTGCCTGAGCGCCATACCTTATTCGTTGTACATTATTCGTTTATCATGGCACACACATTGATCATGAGAGTATGAGAATAGAAGGGAGAAAAGTTCAGAGTGCAACGGGTTTAGTTACAGAGAAAATAGCGAGTGTATATTGATGCTACCCTGCAGGGACTAGTGTGTTCCTTATGGCAGTTAGTTTATGTCGCTGCTCAGTATAACTGTACAATGAAATCTGTCGGTCAACTCACTTATCACCAATTCGTTTACAACCAGCTAAATTTCAATTGGATTACAACTAGCTCAAATTTTTTCGGAAGCTTATATTTGTTGTTGGCCAACTCATCCGTAATCTTGCAATTTTGCTACCAGTCAAATTCTACTTGCATTCCAACTAGGTGTACGACAGTTTTTATTCCCTTGGAAAGGGTATTATAATTTTGTCCAGAAGTTTGCAACGCATAGAAATGTTCATTTCCGACCCCATTAACTATTAGGGTATTCACCAGCCCTCGTAAAAGCGAAAACTCCAAAAGTTTACGACACAACAACAAAACACAAAGGAAAAAAATTACCAACTCTTTGCTGCCCTGGGGTATGTTTAATAAAACGGACGTAAACCACTTGGTATCGAGCCATTTTGAGATTTTTGTCTTCCAAATATGCGGTCACACCAACAAAAATTGCAAATCAATTGTCTGTTAGCTGCATTTAGCCAGTAAATAAATTGACACATTTTCCTCAATATAGCTTCAAACACTCTCTAACAAGACCTAAAAGTAGTTGCAGTTTTCCTAATTTATGAATTTTCTTTTGAAGACTCCAAATCAAAAACTGCAATCGCTAACTCAAGTTACATTCGGGGTCGAAATACAGTCCACACAAAGCAAGCATCAATTTGGCAATTAACGCGAACTGACTCTTACGTGACACGGAGCATTTGGAGAAAGGGACCATCATTGAAAAATGGCAGCACATTGGTTCGCCAGTTGACTGATTTGGGCACACAGAACTTGGTTCCTAGCCGACAGCATGCAATTGCAGTGAGATCCTCCATAAGTTCGACCATGATTTCATCGACAGTATCATGGTACCTAAAGATTTCTTTTGTATTCTTATTTCTTCATGCTCGTATTTAGCTTGATTTGTACGCCTATCATCAATGGATTCTGTTTCATGAAGCGCTAGGTCTATTTTTCGCTTAGTCAGTGCTTCTTGTACACTTTCTCTTGGCATTTTTATTTTGATTCACATTTACGTATCAAGCTTTACCTCACAAAATTCACAGCCTGTCAAAAACAGCTGATTTACGCCAAAAATTACAAGGGAAAACAGAAGGGGTGCTCAATAGCTGCGTCGCGTAAATTTACACAAACAAATTTGAAAAAGTTTATCGACATCGAGAGGCTATATCTTATGGTTGCCATAGGACCGATAGGTCGAAAATGGCTCTTAGTAAGTAATTTGTTTTGTTTGTTAATGTTTAGCGTCCTTAAAATCGCTGATTACTAATTTCATATGCATTCAAATAGATTCGCAAAATTAAGTCGAGTTCGGATGACTATATCTTAAGGCTGCCATAGGACCGATGGGTCGGAAAATGAGTCTTAGTGAGAAAATCTTTTTATACCCTTGATGAGGGTATATTAAAATTGTCCAGATGTTTGTAACGCATAGAAGGAAGCATCTCCGACCACACAAAGTATATATTTTCTTGATCTGCAAGACGAGCTGAGTTGATATAACTAAATCAGTCTGTCTGTCCGTCTGTTTCTATGCTATCTCCTCCATTAATTTTAAAGTTATCTTAAACAAACTTTGCACGAAGTCTTTTAATACAAAGACGCTGCACATTTGTCGGAATCGGCCGGATCGGATGATTATAGCATACAGTTGACATAGGAACTATCGGTCGAAAAAGTAGTTTTAGTTAGAAAATTTTTTTTGTCTTCTACGCAAACGTGCTTAAACCTCGTATTTATAAGTTTTTTATGCTTTTACACATTTCCACTAAAGTTGATGAAAATCGGTGAACTATATAGGATAGCTGCCATACAAAATATAAGTCTGAAAAAAAGTCTTAGTAGGGAAAACATTTTTGTTTTCCATGCTTTCGCTTCCAAACTAGTTACTGATCAATATTATGTACTACCACACAATTCTGCCAATTTTGATCCAAATCGGATGACTATAGCATATAGCTGCCATAGGAACTATCGGTCAAAAAGAAGTTCTAGTGTGAAGACATTTTTTGTTTTCAATGGTAGCGTCTTTATACCTTCCAGTTGTGAATATTATCAGTTTCCATTCAACTTTGGGGAGTTTGGTCAAAATCGGGTGAATATATCGTATAGCTGCCATATACAAAATTGACAAGCAAGTGCTATAAAAATGGTCGCGCTCAAGCTGCAAGGGTATATAAACTTCGGTCGAGCCGAAGTTAGCTTTCCTCTATTTTTGACATTTGATTTGTAGAGCGGTAAAACAAACAGTAAACGCGAAAAATCTCATAATTCAAAGTTTAAAGACAATCCGATGCTAAGCTGGCAAACAGCTTATAATATTATTAGTTTCATAGCTCGTTAATAACTCTCAAACCTTTTTTCAGTTCGCTCTGCTTACGTCAGTGATCGAAAAACCAAAGAAAAAACGCTCTCGGGCTTCCCTCAACCAAATGTGTTCTGTTATCGCGCTCACTGTTAAGTGGCTGTGATTGACCACACAGCACTGATCGGTCTGACAGCAACCGAATAACAGGCCCAACTCAGTCAATTGGTCTTAAATCTCAAAATGTTGTTTGAAAAGGTTGCAGACTCAAGAGTTGCGCCTGAGTTTAACATAAGCAGAGAGAGTCTATGCGAGAGAGAACGATAGAGCGCATATAGTTCATTGCATACATTCATATCGTTAGCCGAGCCTAACACACCGATGCATACATACGAAGAAGACTTTTTGAATTCGGGAATTAGGCCAAACGGTCCCAAAAAGACCTAAGAGGAAACAAATCAAAAAAATGTGTTTCTCTCCTCTCATAACCAAATGGAAGGAGAGAGCGTAGTTAAAGGTTGTATCGGTACCTCTTTTCAATGTGGTCGCACGAAAGCTTTGATTAGTTTCATGCAATGGGTACAAAAGCTTTAAAGTGTATAACTCTGGAACGGTGAGGGCAAATTAAAAATTTGTTAGTTTTTTTGATTTTCATTGAAATTTTAATAGTAATAATGCGTTATTTACAAAATATAAGCAAAATTTACGGAAAAAATGTAATATATGGTACCTAAATGAGCAAAAGGTTAGCCAAAACTTATCGTTTATGCTCAGAAAAGTAAAATTTTGACATTTTTCTTTAAAAATGCTGATTTGAAAACTAAGAAAATCGTAATTATCGACAATGCTATAAGTAAAATTCAAAAACAGTACGTAAAACCAGATTTTTGGGGAAAATTCGACTTGCGCGACCTCTAAACGTTTTCCGAAAAATCGGGAAAAAAAACTTAAAAATACTTACCCCTATAAGCTTAATAAATGCGGGAGGGGTACGCACAACGCATCTGAAGTGGTTCCCATGACTGTTTTTTTTCATGTGTGGTGTTACGTGCATGCTGATCCTTTTCAGCAACTTTAATGATATTTAATGTAATTACAAAAGGAGACATGTTTATGGGTTAGGTTGTGTCTAGTGAATATGAAAAAGAAGAAAGATGTGTGGATCGTGATCGAGTCTCAAGCTCAAATTTGAACAGAGGGTCTTAGAGCTTGACAAGTGTTCTCTAATGACTCAAAAATTTTACTGCAGCGATGCTTACATAATACAATTTTAAAGCTTTTGCAGATTTCTAATTAATCTTAACAAATTTTATTAAAATTCTTCTTCCAAAAATGAATGAACAAACTTTTTTTTATTGATGTGACTTGGGCACATTCGCTAATTGCTTGCCAAGTATCTGTCAGTCTAGCATATGCCATTGGCAGTACAAAATTTTTCCAATTACACGGCAAATGAAACAACAACAATGTAACAAACACAGCAACAGTATCAAAAACAAACACCCAAACACATCAGAGCTATAAAAATTTTCGTAATTATTTGCACAAAATGCTTAATTGTTTGCATTTTACAACGAATTTGTTGCGCTGCTGGCAAATATTGACAGGCTGAGCAGCGGCGAATGGTGAATGTTTAAGGATATTTCAGTTGCCTGTGGCGCAAATTATCACGCGGCGTGTGAAAAAAAAAAGCAAAAACGCGGCAGCACCATGCACAATTTCTGTGCCCGCTTTGTTGTTTGGCGTTTCAATTAAATAAATAGGCTTATTTTTTTATGAGGCGCCAAGGAAAATTTAAATAACGAAAGCGAAAAAAAATGAAATTTCAGTTTTAAAAGGAAAATATGTAGAGGTGCGAGTGTGTGTGTGTGTGAGAGGGAGGCGGTGGGCAGACTGCAGCTTTTAGTCAAGTCTCTGGTTGTACATAAAAAAAGTCAACAGACGCACAAACAAGCAAACAACATGTAAATTATGAAAAATGTACTAACAAAGCAGCATAAACATACAAACATACACACAGAGGCAGAGACAGAGGGGGAGTGGCAGGTCGAGTGTATATATACCTCCTATATACAGAGAACTACATTGCTGTTCATAGCCTTAGGATTTGGCCAAATAAATTTCAGTTAAGTTGCTGCTTTTAATGCTCTTATTTTTATTGCTCGTTTCAATTTATGTTTTTTTTTGTTGGTAATATAACTCAAATCAGTCCAATTTTTATTTTAATATTAAGATTAAATAGATGCGGCGCCTTGGAAATCTGTAAATTAATCCAAAAAAAATCAATATTTTACTTTCCTTTTTACATTGAAATCACTTACCTGCCAACCTCTATTCATATAGACCCCACTCATTTATCAGACGACGTTTCTGATCATCCGTTAATGTACCATTCTTAAGGATCGTAATCTGAAATGTCTTGCGAGCCCTCGATACCCCATTTGGATCTTCATTTGCCACCCTTGAGCGTGCAAAATGTTCTATATTAGGATTATTTTCGTCATCCGAATCGGCTAGATTAAGTGGCGGCACCATATTCTGTAAGGGGTGTGCCATGGTTCGAAATGATCGAAATTAATTTCTTTGAAAAATGTTTTTGATATACAAAAAAAAATGTTGTGTTGTTGTTTTCCCGTTGAAGTATTAATTTCAAGTGAGAGTTTCTAGACAAATGATTGGAGGTCAGTTCAAGCAAAATGAAGTGTAAAGTAAAGCCTGTTGAAAAAAAGTTTATGAGAATTGTATTGTTATATCGACATTCATTTCTGGGTTCCAGTTTTCAAACCGCTTGAGATATTTCTGCAACACATAGCTGGCCAAGTAGACGTAGAAGTCCCTGACCATAATGTTTGTGTTGTCAGCAAGATGTCCTGTGGGTCAGCTATGTATGTATGTCAAACTAAGAGGGCATGTTGCTATAAAGATCATTTGGCCTACAACACTTCCCTAAGCTACTTCTGCTTTAATCATCCTTTTTCTCAATGCAAGGCCATGCTGGATCACGGCGGCGGTCTTGTCGGTGAGAAAGAAACAGTTGAGGATGAAGCTTTCCCTTGAGTTTGTACATCAGTCCATCGTGCCACAATCATAAATACATAAGAATACCAAAACAGCTGTCCGTTTGTTTCATTTCCTCTTATTCCAGAGATATTTGGATAAAAGTGAGTTAAACGAGTTGCCTTAACAATATGAATTACCTGTGGCCACATCAAGCAACCTATTCAAAACAAAAACTGCCTTGAAAATCGATACAAACAAAACCAAATACGAAGTATAATTTCTGTTCTTCTAATGCACTCCTTGAACCGACGTTTGGAGCCTACTGTTCAGTTCAGTGGTTCACTCTTAATTTTTTTAAATTTTTATAAAGGTCGGTTTCAATTTTGAATTTTTTTGAATTTGTTGATTTCTTAAGTGAATCAACACTTCTTACAGTGTTTCCACACTCTTGCAATGAGAGATCTAGAGGATGAAAGCACTCCTCTTAAGGTTGGGAACACTCCATAGAGATGTGGGAATGAGCTTGTGAGGGCTGTGAACTTTCCTAAGAGATTTGAAACCACTCTTAAGAAAGCGAGTGCACTCCTAAGAGGTATTGGAAGGCTCCTAAGAGAATATAGGAACATTGCTAAGCGGAATGAGACAACTTCTAAGTGGGATTGGAACATTTTTAAGAGGTGTGGACACAGTACTAGAATGGGTGGGATCAGTCTTAACAAGGAAAGATCAACTTAACAGGAGTTTCTACTTCTACAAGTGCTAGGAAATTTTTAAAAATACAGTTGAAGTTGGGGGAACTGAAAGATGTTAATTAATGTTATAATCAATGGTAGAAACACTCCTAACAGAGCTAAAAAGGTCACCTGACCGAGGTAGAAACACTTCTCGCATAGGCCGTAACTTCTAATAGGTAGATGATCTCCTAACAGAGGAAGGAAACTAAAAGAAGCTGCAACACTTCCTATGGAGTTAGGCACACTTCTCACAAAGACACTAGAAACAAATCACTAAGGTTGCAAACTGTGACTGAACCAATTTTATTTATTTGATATTTCTTCTTAGTGCTAGAAGTACAGGACTTATTTGGAAGCACTAATCATTATTACAATTACGAAGACAACAGTCGATTGGGTTATTAATTTAAAATTAACATTTAACATTGAATATGACTCTTAAAATATAAATAATTTATATGGTTTTTAATCGAACGAGAAAAGAAAGAAAAACATAACTTATTGCTGTAGATAATTTTCCATTGATTTTTTAATGTCGAATTGTTTTAATGTCGTTAGGTAGCTGGTTCCACAGACGAATAGCATAAGGAAAGAAGTGCAAATCAGATGTTGCTAGTTTATTTCTTGGAGGTATTAAATTTTTTGTTCTTTGAGATGAAACAAAGTTAAGCATTTTGAACAGGTAGGGAGGTTCTTCAGTGTTAATTATTTTGTGCAGGAACACTAGCACTCGTAATCTAATCCATGAATTTAGAGGTATATTAAATATTCTCTCTGCATATTGTGATATGTGGTCGGATCTTTTTTTTGCATATACATATATACACACCTGATCATATTAATAGGTACACACACATCAACTCTGACTTTAAGGTAACAGAAAACAGTTTTATTCATTGTTTTAAACTTAAAATTTGTTCTCATTGGTTCTTAAACTATTTGTTTTTAATAAAATAAACTTAATTGTAACATAGAATAATAATATAACATAAAAGAGATCATTTTGTGTTTCAGATACGTTTTCAGTGTGATCAAAATAATAGGTACACTTCATGTGTTGGTAAGAAAACAAATTTTTAGTTCCATTTTATGTTCCTTTTTTAGGTAAATTAGTATTTCCTAACTTAGTATCCAGTTTAGTCCACCTGTATTTTTGGCCACTACTGCTATTCTTTTTGGCATACTCTTAATAAGAGCCTGGCAGGTCTCTACTGGTGTCTCATACCACAGTTTTTGGACACCTTCCCATAATTTTTGTTTATTTGAAAAAGAATGCTTTGCCAATTTCTTTTTTAAGTCTCCCCACAAGTTTCCAATGGGGTTAAGGTCGGGGGATGGGCTTGGCCACTTCAAAACGTCAACTTTTTGGTCCTCGAAAAATTTAGATAACAGCCTTGATGTGTGTTTAGGATCATTATCTTGCTGAAATACCCAACGTCATGGCATATTTTCCTCAGCATACGGTACCATAACTGTTTCCAATATGGATTTGTACTCTTCAGCATTCATTTTGTTCGTAGTCTGATAAATTGGACCTACGCCGTACCAGGAGAAGCAACCCCATACCATTATATTGCCACCTCCATGTTTGACTGTTTTTTTTGAAAACCGTGGATGGAATTCCTTTCCATTAGGGCGTCGAACATTCCTTTCACAGTCGTTCCCAAACAAATTAATCTTGGTTTCATCGCTCCATAATATGTTTCTCCATTTTTCCTCCCCGGTGCATCTTACCCAGTCTTTGTGGTCCCTTGCAAAAGTTTGCCTCATGGTGATATTTTTTTTGCGCATAAGTGGGACTTTTCTGGCAATTCTTTCTGGTAGGTTGGCATCTGTTAGTCGTCTTCGGATAGTTGGAGCACTAACTGAATTCCCAATTTCGGCTGCAATAGCCTTCGATGACTTAAATGGGTCCTTTTGGCTCAAAGTTACTATGTAGTGGTCAAGGGTTTCTGTTGTTTTTTGTGGCCTTCCACCGGTTTCCTGTCTTGGTTTTCTTTCTAATGCATTTTTAACAAAATTATGAGACCTGTTCATTAATTTGGCGATGGCTCGTATAGATTTGCCTTCTTTTCTCAGACTAAGAACCAATCGAGCTTCCTCTTTAGTACAATGAGAATTTCGACCCATTTTTTCTAAAAACAAATAATTATTTAATTCTCTGTATTGACAGGAGCTATACTTAATTTACCTTTAGTTACCAAAAGATCACTGATTACAAAATTATTCACTTGATACTTGTGAGAAACGGAGACTGTACCTATTATTATGATCAGGCGAAATGTGTGGAGGACTCGCAATTTATAGAAAAGCTTTGATATACGGGGCAGCCTCTCTTTCAACTCTTTGTCACAGTGTGGCCAGACATTGACAACAACAAAAAACCCAAAAATTAAAAAGTTGTTTCCTCTATGTTTGAGTATATTCTTGCATAAGATCATGAACGAACTAACAAATTAAGTGTAACCGAAAAACCCCTTTACCCAGGGGTGCGCACAGCCAGCTTACGGCCGCGTAGACACCAATACATATTAAGAATACAAGACTGTCAGATGGCTGTCTGATGCCAACAACAAAATCTACAGTAAAGACAACCAATACATATTTGTTGTTGCGTTCGATTTTGCGAGAGGCAAAGAAGAGAAAAAAAAGAGAAATCATTCGAAGTTGTTGTTGGCATATACTTTGGTTTGTGCTATGCGTGAGCGGCTATCGCCATGCGGAAATCAACATCGAATGCGGGGCATAGGCTGTGGGCACTTCTGTTATAAACCTTCCATATTGAAATCCCAAAATGTTAAAGCCCTTTACTTGACAGAAAAACCGAATTAACTAAAGCTAAAGTCCCACTGGCAAATAATTTGCCCTATTTTGATGAAGTTTTGGCTAAAATAGGCCAAATTAGGGATCTTTTCGGCCATATTTGATCAACTTATTTACGAATAAGACAATAGTTTTAGCTTTAAGTCATGCAAAATCCGCCATCATGGCTATTTAGCCAAGTTCTCATCAAAATTTTGGCAAATTAGTTGCCTGTGGGACCTCAGCTTAGAGGGGTATTTCTATTTTGATTCAGATCAGAGACCTACAACTAGTACTTAATTTTCGTGTACACTCGCGCATTTACTCGGCTTGTTTGTGCATGCCACTTTGCTGTGACACACAAGAAATGATCGTACGCACATTGTGTCAGACATGTAAGCTTTTTTATACACACGAGTGATAAGCTATAAAATAGGCTGTCGGCTAAACGTGTAACAGCAAGCTTTACGGCGGCCACGGGCGGGTATCAAGCGATTTCCACACTATAATACACGCGACTTACTCTCCTTGTTGTTGCGCTTGCAAGAACTCTAAAACAAAAACAAAGCAGCTACCGTCGAATACAAGCCAAATTCATACTTTCCATTTTGTTCTCAAAAATTGTTGATTTTCCATGCTTGGGTTCCCAGTCGGACTTTGCAGCATATGTTTACCAAAAGTAAGTACATTTGGTGGCATGAAATTTCACAAAAAATAGTCACTACATTATTTTTTTGGCATGAAATAAGTCAATATTTCACCATGACAAGCTCACACATTGTTTTCTCAGCTATAAGTAAGGCTAAGAGTCAGCATATCGTGAAACGGTTTAAGCCCTCTCTCGTGGAGTTCGAACACGAAGTAGAAAATCGAAGTAAGCCCGGAATGCTTAATGAACGTTGACCAAACGAGAAAGAGAATACGAAAAAAGTTATGAAGTCAGTTTGATTTTGGCTTGATGTGTTGTGAAAGATGTGTTGACCGTGAATATTAATAAGAATTTTATAATTACAAATGTTATATGCTAAATATTCTTGGTGAGTATCGAATTTAATTACATCTAGGGATTTTATAGCATTTATGTATTATTATTATCATTAATTTACCAAAATTCTATTAACTAATTATAACCTTGCAGAGGGTATTATAATTTTGCCCAGAAGTTTGCAACGCATAGAAATATTCATTTCCGACCATAAAAACTAGATAGAGCTTTGTCTGTCTGTCTGTCTGTTTCTACGCAAAACTAGTCTCACAGTTTTAAAGTTATCGAGCTGAAAAAAGAACAGAGTCTTCGTTTTAGTGCACGCTGCTAATATGTCGGAACCGACCGGATCGGATGACTATATCTTATAGTTGTCATAGGACTGATCGGTCGGAAAATGTGTCTTACTGAGAAAAACTTTTTTGTTTTCAATGTTAGTGTCCTCAAACTCGTACATTATTAATATTAAATGCTTTCAAACAGATTTGCCAACTTTGGTCAAAATCGGATGACTATATCTTATAGCTGCCATAGGAGTGATCGGTCGAAAAATGGGTCCTAGTGAAAAAAAGTTCTTTGTTTTCAAGTCAATCGTTCTTAAGGTCGGTGATTCTTAATACTAAAAGCTTTCAAACTAATTTAAAAAAGTTGATCGGGTGACTATATCTTATGGTTGCCATAGGACCGATCGGTCGAAAATGGTGCTTAATAAGAAATTTTTTTTGTTTCTAATGTTAGCGTCCTTAAATTAACTGATTAATAATTCTATAATGCTTTAAAATATATTCGCAAAATTTGGTCGAAGTCGGATGACTATATCTAAAGGCTGCCATAGGACCGATCGGTCGAAAAATGAGTCTTAGTGAATTTTTTTGTTTTAAATTTGATCTTTTTTAAACTCGGCGATTGTTAACTTGATATGCTTTCAAAAAGATTCGCGAAATTTGGTCGGAAAATGTCGAAAAAACTCAAATCTATTTAATTTGATTACACAGTGCTACAAATTTCAAAAAATTGTAATAACCTGGGTATTGGCATAGCATATGCTGCAGAGCAGGTCGCGTATAGCACTTCCTCTTACTTGGTTTTCCTCGGGGACCCCCAAAATCTGAAGTTATGGCCCAAAAACCGTTAATTGCTCATTTTGCACTTGAAATTTGCCACCAAACTTTAGCAACTTCTTGTTAACACACTTAAAAAATTTACTAGATTGTCGAAGTGTGCTTAGATATCCGCGAATAACTTCGTCATCAGGTAACCAAATTCATCGAGAGAACATTTGTTTAACGGAGAATTAAATCGGCTCCTATGATAAACTTTAAGGAAAAATCGCATAGTATAAAATAGTTAAACCAGTGGTAGCCAAAGTAGGAATTTATAAAAAAAAGTTGAAAATACCAGATCTGTAACCTGCGTTTCTAGGCTATCGCGTTAAATCTCTAAAACCATTGAATATAATGTATAAGAATGTTCTCGTCGCTGTCACAATTAGCCAAGTTACATAAAATCAGATGGTGCATTCGCGAGTTTTTTCAAGTTAAGTAAGCAAAACGAGCAATTAACGGTTTTCGGGCCATAACTTGAGATTTTGGGGGGTTCCCGAGGAAAACCAAGTATGAGGAAGTGCTATACGCGACTTGCTCTACAGCGTACGCTATGCCAATCCACAGGTTATTTCGCACTGTAGCACTGTGTAATTTGCACACTTTTGATGAAGTTTTGGCTAAAATAGGTCGAATTAGGGAATTTACCGGCCATATTTGATCAACTTATTAACGAATGAGACAATAGTTTTCATGGCTATTTAGCCAAGTTCTCATCAAAATTTTGGCAAATTATTTGCCTGTGGGACCTTAGCTTAGAGGGGAATTTCTATTTCGATTCAGATTTTTGTTTGGTTTGGAATTTTTTTTTTTAAACCGAAATTTTAAGCAGATTCAAAAATCACTGTACGGAATACCTTTACTACGTGAATAAAGTCCTTAATTTCTATGGTTTTGGCCCAAGCGATCATCTACACCAGCTATAAGAGTGAACTGTAAAGTAAATACGTAAATTTCTCTTGCCAAAACAAAATCTTAGAACTTTTTAGCAGGCTCTAGGTCAATCAGTTATGATTTTCATCATAACGTTTCTAAAAGGAGGCTGGTTGATCGTATAGCTATTTCAAAAACTTCAAACAGTTCAATCATCAGCGATCTTTTGCCCAACTCCAATTTGTTGGCAGAAGATACCTCATGCCAGAACTGCTAAGACCGCTTGGGAGTCCCAAGTCAGACTTGTAGCAAAAATTCTGACAAACAGTAGCAAACGCCAAGTCACAGAAGCTTTGTATATGTGTTGGTGCATGCTTCTGTTGTTAGTGGGTCTATTAAATACTTATAAATTGATTAACATAATTGCAAATTAACCAAAAATTAAGCAAGCATGTTCCGTAGAAAGATGGATTAGTGAATTTCACGGTATTAAAATTATATTAATATGATTTAAAAAAAACATTGTTAATCCTCTTACGAGGTGCGCCACTGCGTTCGCATATGTACATTGAGAATTACAGCATTTCGTGGGCCAGTGGCTCTGCCTGCTGTTGGAATTTTTTGTTTTTTTTTTTTTTTATGAACCATTCATACATACATAGACACTTGAGTGCTGCAACTGCAGCTGCTTGGGGCATCCAGGTAGGCCGCCAACAGCCATAACCCAGTTGCTGCAGCCTGAAAAATGCGCACCTGTTTTGTTTATTTTGACGGGGTGGTTGTTGTCCTGTGTGTAGTGCTTGTTGTTGTGCATTTTAAGTGCTGGAAAGAAGCACGTTTTTGCTTGATTTGTTTGTTTTTATTTTCTTTATTTTTATTTTTTTGGGCAACTTTAAATGAACTCATTACTAAGTAAGTCTGTGCTGCTAGCAATTGAATAGATTTTAAAACTTCACAACAACTTTTGACTGCAGCTTAACTTGTGGCTTACGCTTAATTAAATGCTTCAGCCCCAGCCGAAAGAGTGGTGGCGGGGGGGGAGGGATGGTCTTTTTCTTTTGTTCCCCCATTGACAATGCAGGCGGCGAGCTAATCAGTTGAGAAAATTTCCTCCCCACAAACAATAGAACCAAAATCCTTTGGGGCTCTTTAATTAGCACACAAACAAAGGGCAACTTTTTGTGCTGGTTGTGCTCCAAACCAATCCTAAGGTCAAAAAGTGCCAATACAATGTATAAATATAAATGAGCAGCAAGCGTGTCCTGATTATTACGCATGAAAAGATGAAGAAGGACTTCCTCCGTGAAAGGTAAAATGCCAGACGGCTTAAGTTATTAATTCTCATATTTCGCTTCCCATCAGGTTCTACTTGGTCCTTGGCATCAATCAAGCGGAAAATAAAAGATGGCGCCAAATTAATCGCAATTGTATGGAGATTGATGGGCGAATTTCCGCAGGCAGAAAAAAAAAAGTTGTCCATTTTTTTCCTTTTTTAATACTGCAATTAAAATGTTTGCTGTGCAAGCAGAAAAATAAAAACCACAAAAATAAAATGAAGAAAATCCGCTGACAATGCGCCAAAGAATAAAATTAACAGGAAAATATTTGTGTTAACCTCGCATGAAAAATGTTGAAATATCCATTAAAATCCTTTTGAAATGTACAGTTTTATCATACTCGTTTCTTTAATATTAAAAGGAGTATGTAGAAGTGCGACTTTATTTAAAAATTTTACATAAATAAATTGAAAAACATTGTGAAATTCAGCTTTGGCAAATAAATATTATTATCCCTTTTACAATACTCAAACTATTCAGTTCAATTGGTAGCCAAAATCATCCATTGAATCATCAAAAAATATCATTTTTTCCTGCTTAAGAAACTAACAAACAAAAAGAGTGGGTAAACTTAACTCCCCTTTGAAACTAAACTTTTCTTTCTAAATCCTTTATTTAGCTTGTGTCATTTTCATTTTGCACACAAACTCATATGTCACGCACAGTTTTGACAAACTGTCGCTTCCCCCTCTCAAAAATGCCATTTTCGCCTGAAAAATAATGGAAAAACAACTTGAAATTTTTGTTGCAATTAAATGCACATCACTAAAAACAAAACAGAAAATGGCGAAAAGTGTCAAAGTGAGGGCGTGTACTACATGTTGTGTGACAGCAACACACACGCACACACAACAACGTGACAAATGCGGCTTCAACTCTTTCTTCAAAGCAAACCCCCACCAGCTCCGCTCATACTTGTGTAACTGTGTCTCTGTGTGTGTGTAATTAAAAAACTTTTGTCATTTTCCGCTGTAACATGGATTAAACAGGAGCGACAGACACACATTTTACACCTGAGCTGACTTTTATGCAAATTGTAATTGTTCAAAATTATGACCAGGCTTCAAATTATGTTTGCCCAACGCTGTGACAATAATCAAGTCAAATTATATGAAAAATGTGCAAAAAAAAAAGTCACACACAAAGCTACAATTGCACAGGCAACCCATTGTGTGTGTGTGTGTGTGTGTGGGGGGGGGGGGGGGACTTTTATATAACACAGAGTTGAGCGGCTCAACCTGGAACTAGTTCAAATGAAACTTTACATGCGAAACTTGTATACTTTCGTTGCTGCGGTAATCTTTGGTTTTCTGTCTTATGAACAATAAAATATACTTACATATTATTGTAACCAAATACACTGAGAAAATCAATCTAAAACCAAGATTAGAGTCTAGTAAACTTTAAAACGATTCTAACTCAGAAACTCGGAGGACTGAACACATGGCATGGCAACTTAACTCGCTGCACCATCGACCCCAAACGTGACAGTGCTGCGAATCAGAGTAAAGGCTCTCAGCAAGCAAAAAGCCTGATGGTGCAAGTCAAAAATTTTTGTAACTAAAACCCATTTTCCAACAGATAAACATCTGATTTCGACCAAATTTCGCGAATCTTTTTGAAAACATATCATATTAACAATCCCCGAGTTTTAGAAAGATAAAATTGAAAACAAAAAAGTTTTTCTCACTAAGACTCATTTTCCGACCGATCGGTCCTATGGCAACCATAAGATATAGTCACCCGATGTCGATCAACTTTTTCAAAATAGTTTGAAAGCGTTTAATATTAATAATCACCGACCTTAAGAACGATTTACTTAAAAACAAAAAAGTTTTTTTTCACTAAGACCCATTTTCCGACCGATCGGTCCTATGGCAGCTATAAGATATAGTCATCCGATTTTGACCAAAATTTGCAAATCTGTTTGAAAGTATATAATATTATTAATGACCGAGTTTAATCACGTTAACATTGAAAACAAAAAAGTTTTTCTCACTAAAACACATTTTTCGACCGATGGTTCCTATGGCAGCTATAAGATATAGTCATCCGATCCGGTCGGTTAGCAGCGTGCAGTAAAAAGAAGACTCTGTGCAAAATTTCAGCTCGATAGCTTTAAAACTGAGAGACTAGTTTGCGAAGAAACAGACGGACAGACAGAAGGACGGACAAAGCTCAATCGACTCAGCTCGTCTCCCTGATCAAGAATATATGGGCATTTCCAAACTGACGTGAAGTTACGTTCGTGCGAAAAGATCTTTTTGAAAAACATGAAAATCTTGGATTTTTAAAACGATTGTTCTATATTTGGGTAGCAATTAAGTAGCACTGTAATCAGCAAAAACAATGACATCAATCGTTCATAAGGAGTTAAAGATATAAGCAATCATATATGCTGGCGTGACGTTACATAAAACGGAAGTGAATTTTGACTTGTTTTAGAAAAATGCAAAACTCTGCGAATTGGGCAAAGCTTTTTGTACAAAAGTTTTTTTTGTATGATTTGAAATAATACAAGTCTATTTTCCAGGTTATCTTATTCAAAAATGTTTGCCCAATTTTTTTTATTTGCTTAAGTATTTGACGTGACGTTATCACACGTTACGTTACTCAAATTTCCTCATTATATTTATGTTGTTTTTGTTATAATATAAAGCAGAAACTTACAGTTAGTTGCAATCATATAGTTTCTTAAGGTGTCTTCTGCATTATTTTTTAACACTTTGTACCCTTGGAAATAGTTTAGAGAACAAAAATCAATGCAATCTAAAGGTATTTTTATTACAACAAAACGTATCCAAATGAGAAAAATGGCGCTAGCTCATATTAGTTCATTTTGATTATTTCCCCATGAATAAATGATAAAAAATTGTGCTTTTCAGTACTTTTAATTTTTGGTCTCGGTGACAGGCCGAACCAAAATAAAAACAAAAAAAAACAAAGGAGGCACTGTTAATGTTGAAGAATGGAGCGGAGGTCTTAGATGTTGTTTGCCACGACCCCTTATTTTGTACCCTCCCATCCATGGTCTTCAAATATTGTTGTTGGCTGAAGACCCCAAAAATAATTAAGTATTACATTTCAATTATGCTCCCATGCCGTCGGAAAATAACCAAATTTAGCAATTCATGTTTATATCTATATTTAACAAATTAAATTCAAAATATACCATTTTACAATCTTTGCGTTTTTCAAAAATAATCTGCATTTCCTTTCATTATGTACAACTAACAAAACACACCTCGTTGGGTTTAATACTACTAATATCACTAGTTTACAGCCAAAAAGACCCATTTCTACTGAAACTATTTTTAAATGTAGTTTGGATTGGCGATATCAAAAATCGTTTTAAAAATATTTTTCATGGCTCCGTTTTTAGAATATGAATGTTTTTCATTTTTTTGGTAGGTGCACCTACATTTTAAGTCATATTTAGTCAGATAGAGCCAAGCAAGACATTAATCGAAAGGTAATTGAATGGTCAATAATCGCACAGAACACCATTTTCAAATCGCTTGAGTAGTTTCTATACAATCAAAGTTTTTGTTTGTGCTGGCTCAAAGGTCAGGATTGATTGTAATTTAATAAAAATCAATACCATTTTAAACAGAGATAACTCACAACATACACAGGCTGTTTTGGAATTAACCACAATTCACTCATCAGCAGACGTTGTTGCTTTTCATTTTTGTTGCTATTTAAAATGGTATTGATTTGTATTAATAATTCCAATCAATCCAGACCTTTGAGCCAGCACAAACAAAAACTTTGACTAAATCAAAAACAGGTCGCAAAAACCCATTATAAGTTTCTATACAATAGTAAAAAATATTTTTAAAAAATCGATTTTTTGCTCGAAAACCCAATAAATTTTGTTTCCAATCGCATAGGAAAAATATAAGGACATAAGGACCGCACTTTTTCAAAGAAACTAAGATATCGATGAACAGAATCTATAACTAAATACAGGATCTGTGAGCAGTTGAGTGCTGAAAAAAGTAGTGTTTTTGAGATTATTGAAAAAATAAATTTTCATTTGCTTCGACTTTTGTTCTGTTCTGAAATTTTTTTTCTGATCCGGCTATTTGCTCAATTCTAATATTGACCAAAAGACGAAGAAAATAGAAAAAAAAATTTTCTAAACACTTAAAATACTTAAATTTGACTGTTAGTTCCTTCACTTAAATTGATCCAGCTACAATATTTATTCATAGATTTTCTTCATCAATACCCTATTATCTTTGTAGAAGTGTGATTCTTAAGTCAAAAGAATAAAAACATGTTTTTTGGATTTTTTTTTATAAATTTCCTAGGCGGTTGAAAATGAAATTTCTTGCATTTTCGAGCAAAATATCAGTTTTTTTGAAATATTTTTGGTCATTGTATTCAAACTTCTGAACCGATTTGAAAACAATGTTCTACGTTATTATTGAAAATTTAATGACCTTTCGATTCATATCTTGCTTGACACCATTGATGATTATGAATTGAGATATGGCATAAAATGTAAGTGCACCAACCGAAAAAATGAAAAAAATTCATATTTAAAAAACGGAGCCATGAAAAAATTTTTGAAATCGATTTTTGAGATCACCAATCCGAACTACACTTAAAAATAGTTTCAGTAGAAATGGACCATTTAATTTTTTTTTTTTTTTGATATCTAGTGTAATCAAACAGAACTAGGATTAGGAGTCAAGGTGCGTTCATGTTTAAATATAACCAAAGACACTACAAATATAGATACCGCATCTCATTTAAACTTTTTAATATTTTTTTTTTTGCGATCCAATGTCAGCTCCCAATAAAAGTCGTTTTTTCTTTCACATGCGTCATCTATAATATCTATAAATCTTTGCTCTCAGCCAATACCCATTTATTAAAACGTATAGCTAAATTTCAATACATATATTCCTCGTAAAGGCAGCTAGCAGCAAAAATTGGGATCCAATGTCAGCTCCCAAGAAAATCGCTTTTTGTTTCACATACGTCATCTTAATTTCTATAAATCTTTGATATAACGTTTACAAGGTACCATTTAGTCTAAGTCAATTCTTAAAATCAAATAATTCTTCTGGGTTAAAATAATTTAAATTAGTCTTATATTCGTTTCCAGTTAAATTCTCTTTCGTTCTTTTCTCTTTTTATATACAGCTGATCGTACACGCACTTTATGTTGTCCAATGGTCAGCAATCACACCTCTCCAATATTTTTAGTTACTTTAACATTTACCAAAAATCATAATCAAAACAAATCCCTCGTTTTTATGATCTTGTTTGTGACAGTTCTTGATTATCAGCGACAAAACAAAAGCAAAACATATAAAGCTGGCCTGGCTGCCTACTTATATTTGGTTACACATACTTATGTCCGTGTATTCATATGCACGTTTGGACCAAGGCAAAGTAGAATTACATCAGGATCCGTATGTCTGGACTTATATACTCTGCCTTCGCTTGGACTTCACACGATCGGAAAATATATATATGAAACAATTATGCATGCAATAGTTTAAACTCATCCTCCGAAATTCCGATGAAGCGCTCCATGGTTTTCAGACGATGTTTTCTGCTGCTGTCTAAAGGTTTATGTAAAGTTGGAGAATTATTTCATATTTAATATTTCCGATTCAAAAATTTAGCAATTAGATTTTAAGATTTTGGTCACGCAAAAAATATGTGGGTGAGCTTTACAGTTTGAGAGCCACTGGGCTTCACTGCTCAGACAATTTACACTCGAGTGGTTTTCTTAGCTGTAGCGGGACTCGAGTTTTTAAACTTTTCTGCAGGGCTGCTTGCCCTCTGACTGGTTTTTCGTTCTTACTGGCCACTACACAGAAGGTTTACGAGTTTTCACGATTGTGGGGCTCACTCTAGTCGTCTTGGAACTTCACTGTCGTTTAGTATTCGTTTGACTGCCACTGACTGATACTGGTTAGAAAGGGCTTCTGCTCTCCTTTCAGCTCACTCTCTCCAAGCCTTGGGCAAGTGCTCTCCCCTGGGACTTTTCTTGCTGTGCGCCTTCGCTGGGTGATGTAAAGCGAGGCTTTAATTTAACCAATGCTACTTGGCGAGAAAGAAAGCAAATGAATCCCAGGCGACCTCTCCCTGGGATGGATGACCTTCAGAATAAAACACATTTTATTAGGATGAAGTCCACGAGATTGATATTCTCAAATAATTTTACTTACAGCCAGAAATATTGTGCTAGACGTGTTGCCGTTTGTACCAAATTGCTTCGGATGGCTTAGTATTGATTGGTTTAAGTTCAAAGGTGGACCAGAGTTAAGGCCACTTGATTAAAAGAGAAATTAGCTGCTTGTGGAAGGTTGGACCATCTGCTCTTGGCGACTTCTCAAAACGGAAAGACTGAGCTGAGGAAATGAAGCTTGAGAGCAGCCTCAAAGTGAGCGAATCGCAAACAGATTGACATCTATCATTTCTATCGATTATGATCTCTAATCTCCTCTCGACTAGGTTGGTGTCTTAGATAAGCCCGCAAAAAAAAAACAGAAATTTAAATTCAAACTCGATTGCAATTTTAAGCACAAACAAGGACTTGGAAAAAAAAGTAGCTAGGGGTCGCAGTAAACATGTCCTGGCCTCACTTGACAATGCATTAGATGTTTTCAGTTTTCGTTATATGTGACCACTTTCGTGGCCTAAACTGCGACAGTAACATTCATCTACTCATTCAAAACACACCCATCTGCCTACCACCCCGCCTAACGAACAATACTAACACTTGCTTACAATGAGTACTGTCACCTATTTTCTATAGACCACTCTATCTAAGACGTTTAAAACTCCTTAATGCCATTCCCCAACTAAAACCTGTATTCCACGGCTAGTGCGCACTCTGACCAGTTATGCTGTGAGTTGGATCATAGTTGGCATTGGCCAATAAATTAGTCCCACCAGGTCAGAGTTTGCTTTTAGCTGGATTTGAATTGAATTACTCTTTATTTTCCTGCTTAACTGAACATTGTTCAACTTGACGCTAAATAAATAAATAATCGATACTTGAAGGTTGACAGCCTACAAAGTGTTAAAGAGAACCATGAACTTGTAATGAGCATATGCGCGCATCAAACAGCTGTCGGGGTTTCTCTATTCATTTCCTGTGGTTGTTCTTACTTGAGACATATTTTCTGCTTTTGTATTTGTTTTCATGCGGCCGTCAGCTCATTCTGGGTAGACATTTCACTCACAATTACAGTAGTGGTGGCTAGAGGGAGACAGACATAGTCAGCAAATAGCTGAGTAAGCGAAAATGACTGCAAACAGCTGACTAATATCTAAGTGAAAAGTTGTTGACTGTGTCACGTCATAGAAAAAACTAACAGAATTTTTTAGGCAATCTTTTAATGGTATAAAATTGCTTAAAAAAATAGACTGCGAACTCGTTTGTATAGACGGTACCAGAAATTATTAGTCCATCCATTGCTTGTGGTTTCAGCTGGTTGGGTTCCTGGTTCGACTTTGATCTTAGGTGGCTCTTTGCCATTAGGAGGGTGTTCGCTAGTGTGCGCCGCCGCTGCTCTGCGTCTACGCGCAATCGCCTTAGCCATTCTCTTGGCCTTCCGCTGCCTCCTTAATTTGTTCTTAGCCTTTTCCACTGCTCGTTTTCGCTTGGCTTCTGCGTCTATCTTCTTCCGAAGCCTATCACTTCTGCGTGGTGGCATGCTGCTGCAATTATAAACGTGGAATGCAAATTTTTCTTTTTTTTTTTTTAGTTTTTTCTGTTTACTTACATTGTTGATTACAACAGGGATTTTTGTTATTCACTCAACGACAGCAGACTGAAATGAATGACGACTGCTGATGAATGATATTGGCAAAATTAAAAGCCTACTTGGTTCTGTCTGTTTCAGGGTGGGGGCAAAAATGGAGTTTCCATCCCTTGACTCAACTGTCAAATCATGTCACAGAATTTGAATTTGTTGCCATTTTAGCTATTTAGTTGCTAGATATAGCAAATTGTGATGCCCAATAAAGCCAACGTCATGAAAGAACGCACTGCCTGTGTCAAATTCCAAGCAGAAAAGCGTTTAAGGTGTAAACAGGTGTTGAGCAAGGGAGCTCTCTCCAGACTACAGCCGCTTTACTGGCAATACAATGTTCACCGATTCACACTATCATGAGTTCGGCTCGCGTTTGCGTAAAAACACAACTGATTTCGGCTCGTGGTAGCTATGGCTGGCCGGGTCTGACATAGAAGCACAATTTGGTGGTCCTCTTTTGCCCTGAGACAGTGTTGCCAATTTGTCTTTTTTGCAGACAGATCTGTCCTTTCTCAAACTGCGATTTTCGAAAAATTTTTAAAGTCCCCTATCCGGAAAAAATGTTTTTTTTATTATATTTTATCCTATATTCATCCGTTTTTTTAATTGTTCTAAGGCAGTTTATCAATTTCAACTAAGTGGAATCGCTTTTATTTGTGTGTAATCGAAATCAGTCGTATCGAATATGGGTTCATTGCGCAGTTCAATTGAGTTTAGTTATGGTTTTGTGTTTTTTACATCCATTTTTTTAAATTGGGTGCTCGATTCTCGAAGCTACTTCTGACAATTTATCAGCTGTTTTTAAAAAAAACGAGTTGGCAAATCCATGCTCATTGTCATAGCGAATTGTGGGTACCTGAGAAATACTCGCGAAATCAAATACTTCATATAAAAAACTGATATTGCATGCCGAAAGACGTTTACCAACAAAAATGTCAGGAATCTTGGTTAAGAGAGCCTGAATTAAGGAATTGGATGTGCCGAAATGCTAAGGATCCGGATCCGAAGCCATACCCTTTAAAACATTCATAAAAACACATGCAAAATGCAGTGCCCTTCGCACAGGTAAACAAAATTACTTTTCAGCCACTTTCAACATCAGCAGCTTGTCTTTAGGAGGCGGCACTAGCAATGTTTTGTGCCCAACATGCTTGTCAAAAAATTGTGCCCAAAAATGATCAAGTTCCTGATAGTTATCTTCGGTTAATTGGAACGAATGCATCATATGCAGACGAAATCGATACTATCGATATGATCGATATGAATTAAACGAAAATAAAGATATTCGAAGCTCCACGTTAGACGGCATAGACGTGTAAAATAATCGTTCCTGAAGATGGTTGCCGGTGAGCAACCGAAATATATCGAAAAAAACGCATTTACATCTGTTTCTTTCATTTGACCTCGAGCCGGCTAAACTCAAATTTCTACAATTTACAAAGGACGCCAACTATCAATATGATATTCATTAAAGCTTTATTATATTAATAAGGAAACATTGTTTGTACTGTTTTTGCATCCTTTTAAAACAAATCTGTTAAAAAATCCGTTTTTCGGTCTTTTTTTCTGGGTTCAACCGTCCTTTTTTGGTGTGGAGGCGTTGGCAACACTGCCCTGAGATGATACGCATAGCGAAATAATTGAGCTTTCAAGATAGCAGCAGCAGCGCGCGCGCTCATATAAACAAAAATAATTTAATAAAAAGTGCGCAGTCATTTTTTTTTTTTTTTAAGGAAAATTTAGGATTTCTACACGTTTTGACAGGGATTTTCAACCCATAAGGTTTGTGTTGCTTTTCTGCACGCCGCGTTTAGAAATGAGAAAGCTACACGTGGCGTGCAGAAAAGCTACACGTCACGTGTAGGAATTCAATATCCAAACGCGGCGTGCAGAAAAGCTACACAAACGTTATGGGTTGAAAATCCCCGTCAAAACGTGTAGAAATCCCACATTTTCGTGTAGCTTTTGCATATTTTTTTTCTCTGTGTATGTGAGGGCATATGTTAACACACACTAATGTACATTCGCAGTTTCTGAAAAACAGGGTTCGTAAAATATCACTCAACACAGAGACGGCTTGATATTTACGAATTAATGCCGTGAGTGATAAAAAAAATTGTGAGCATTGTTCTCAGAGATATATGTCACAAAAATATCACCTGATATATATCACAAGTGATTAATATCACTAATTTTTTCATCACAAGTGATTCAAAGTTTTTTTTTTATCAAACAGTTAAGGCAATAAAAGAAAAATCGGGGACAATACCTTACGTCAACTGTTCTGAGCACTAAACACAAAGTTTTAAGTGATCTCGCTATATTATTCTTATTGAAATTGAAATGAAATAAAATTTAACAATTCATCGTTAAGCTTAACCAATAATATGTGCTCAAGCGACTTTGCGCTTATTCGAGTTCTCAATCTGGTAAAAATATATGCTAGTGCACTGAACGCCCTTTCTACAGAGACTTGTGTTGCTGGCACAGCAAGAGCTATTTGGGCAATTTTTCCCAAAGTTGGTTCTTTATATTTATGTGATCGCCAGTACTGCACGATACTGCCGTCGATACTAATCCGTTTATCGTATTGTAAATTGGTTATTTTGCCTTCGATTGAGTTGTCATCGATTGGCGTACAGAACATTTGGTCAGATTTTAGAATACTATACTACTTTGCATATCATTAGGACTGCTTTCAATGCCACACCCTTTTTTTTAATATGTGTATATATTGATGTCAATTTTATCTGAAATTAAAACTGTATTAATTGTATGTATGTGCAAGCTGTCAAAATATATATGTATGTAATAGAAATATTTATTAAATAACTTACTATTGCAGTTTGTTTTTCAGTATCACTTAAAAATGTAGAGCATCTAAAACTAAATCGAGGGTCAATATATATTGCAGCCAAAAAAGCAGCATTAGAATGGATTTTCTTCTTAGCATTACGGCTTGTAACTTCCTTGCAAGCTCATATTTACACCCCAGCTGTCAACACAAAGAAGCCATTATCGGTAGAAATCTGCAGCAATGTGGTACACTCCGCAATAGGCTTAAATGAAGAGAAAAACTCTTCGATGAAATTCTAGTCAATTGATGATGGTGGCAGATTTTGCGCCTTATTTTTTGCAGCCTTAAGAGATTCAATCATTTTATACGTTGAACTCCAAAGAGTATTGTTGTCCAGTAAAGGCAGAGTCTCATAATGTTTGCAAAAGTCAGTACGAAGTTTTTTCACAAATTTCCGACTGTTTGGACAGTTTTAATCCCAAGACACTAATTGTAGTGTATGCGCTGCGCAATGAACCACGCTTAAAGAAGCTTTAATATTTTCATTAATTTCTTCCAAATTATCGTAGTCATCTCCTTCTGACATTCCAATATCTTCATACTCTTGTAGGAGTTTTGATGTCTTAATGACATTTGCACCGTTATCGGTTGTCATCGAGTAAATCTGTTAAAGACTTAGACGAAATTTCCCCAAACACTTAAGCACCTCTTCCTTTAGATATTGGGCTGCGTGACGCTCTTTAAACTGTATCATTCCTATGGTATACACCACAACTTGAAAATCATCCAAAAATTGTACATTCAGTCCCATAATACTGATCATTCCGATTAAGCATACCATACGATCCTTAACTTGCTCTGCTATTACCTCAGATATTTTGTCTGCCGTCATGTCGACTTGAGTTGAAATATTTCTCGAGTTAAATTTACGATTATATCCATCCGTCCAAGGCTGCAATATATCTTAAAAGCTGTCGTCGAATATACGAAACGGCAAGAATAAGGAGGAAAAAATCGATTTTGCTTGGGTCTTTTTGGGACCGTTTGGTCTAATTCCAGAATTCAAAAGGTCTTATATATGGGCTATTTCGTTCTCTCTCGCATAGACTCTCTTTCTGCTTATGTTAAACTCTGGCGCAACTCAATAGTCTGCAACCTTTTCAAATAACATTTTGTGAGTTTGGTCTTCGAGAAGCACGCAATTTAGTTGGGCCTGTTATTCGGTTGCTGTCAGACCGATCAGTGCTGTGTGGTCAACCACAACCACTTAACAGTGAGCGCGATAACAGAACACATTCGGTTGCGGGAAGCCCGATCACCTTTTATATTTGGGTTTTCGGTCAGTGACGTGAGCAGAGCGAACTGAAAAAAGGGTTGAGAGTTATTTAAACCAATGCTGGATCTTCTGTTGGCAATGCCACTGAATTGCTGTTGAATTTCTTTATTCTTCCCATTTTACTTTACAGTAAGGAGCACACAAAGATAGAGGGTAATGTATTTTACTTTTCAACAGTTTGATTTAAAAATCTTTGAATTACTCGTGATGAAAATGTTAGTGATATTTGCTCGCTTGTGATAAATATCAGGTGATATTTTTGAGAACAATGTTCACAATTTTTTTTATCACTCACGATATTTACTAGTAGATATCAGTGTTTGACTTTTTGTTCAATGATATTTAAATGAGTGAAGAATGCCGATGTATAGAGTAAGTTTTTGTTTTGTCTTCACATGCGTTATTTCATATATTAATCGATTGAAGGACTTTGTAAAAGAAAGACAATGTTAAAAGCACCTCAAGTACACATTAAAGCAAAACATTAAATAAAAATAAAAAGTATGCTCCTACGGGGACTTGATCCCAGGCCTCGACGTTTTCTAAGCGAAACTGCGTGCATTCTTAACTATGGTTTCGACACTACTTCTTGCTTAAGGCTAATAGTCGAGTGGGCTAAGGCGTCGTTCGTGTCTTCAGTATTTGTGAGAGGTTCCGAGTTCGACTTTTTCGTGCGCCCAAACAGTTTGGAGTTCTCCGTACCTTGCTTAAGACTCGTCAGTGTAAACTAGACCGAACAGAAAGACGGTTCTTTGCGGTTTTCGGTTCGGTTTAGCATTTGCGAATGTTCGTTCGGTCCTTTTCGTCTGCCAGAATTTAGAGGCAACGAATTGGATTCATACCGGCTGTATTCTTTTTTTTTTGGGTTCTTTAAGTATTTAATCACTTTAAAAAAATGCTTAAAATGAAAATAAAATTGTGTTATGTTTGCCATAATTCATTTGAAATCAAATTTCAGCTTTGGGAATATTTGTTTGGGGTCCTATTTTTTTAACATTTCAATAAAAGATATAATTTGGTGAACTTGACTGCTCAGCTCAATGGGTTAACTATCTAGGTGAAATGCGGGCCGCCCCCTTCCTTCCGCATTGCGTCATTCCGAAATGACTTGTGCTGGTCAGTGGCATCAACGTGTTGGCAGGGGCAACGTCTTAATCCTTTCGCTGACATGGACAGCAACCCTTTGTTTCACACAATCACACACACACACAACACACAGACAGACACAGAGAGAGAGAATAGTCCAGACAATGGCTATGGCTTTAATTAAATTCTTTTGTCACACAGCGAGAAAGCGAACATGCAAAAATCCCACACTTGACGCGGCCAAAATTAATAAATGCCAAGTCTGAACCAAGCCAATCTTTCATACCTACATAGACACATGCGTAGAAACTCTAAATGGATTTAATAGTATATAATAAAGAGCATTGTTAGTTGAATTTTGTAGGACCTCCCATTGATTGCATTCATTCAACAAATGGCTAGCGTCTGCTGTTCAATTTGGCATAGCCTAATTCAAGGCGCCTGCAAACAACACACACACAACCACTGACACAGACAACTATTGACATTTGAGCCGCAGCATTTGATGATGTGGTGACAATATTTGATTGCTTAATATTGAATTAATTTACCATATTTTGTGGCCGCATGTGCGTGTTGTGGTTTTCACTGTGTGGGCATTTTAAATGCAATTACAATATGGGCTGACTGTGCAAAGAGACAACTTTTGCTCATATCTTTAGGGCCAAATTTTATGCCAAGGCTAAACAAATTTATAGGTAATAGCAAACTGAGTTTATACTTGAAACGCATTGACCTGTCGCACATTAAAAAGCAACCAGAGATAAAGCACAAGATATACGAAAAGTTATGTCAGCCAAAAAGGGAATTGGTAGAAGTTGATATACCCTTTTAATGGTTGAAATCAAAGCTGCAAACCTAGTGAAAGTTCGGTCCGGAGGTTCGAACCCGTGTTAAAGTGTAAGGTTTTGGTTCGAAACTGTGTTCATAGATTGTTAAATAGTTAACAGGGTTTTGCCTCTACATTAGGTCAACATTTTGACAAATATTTGTTTAGGAGAACGCGTCCAGACTTCAAAGCAATTTAGGTAAGTCATCAAGTCGAAAGGACCACTTTTCTTATTGTTATCATTCATAGGTCCTCTAAAAAGTTTTTCAAAAGTGCTTGGTCCTTGAATTTTGTAATCCTAACCATCTACGTACAAACATATTCAGCTTTTAATGAAATTTCTCATCACATTCGACCTTTTTTTCAAGTCCTCTCTCTGATTAAAATAGTCCTAAATTATACTTACGTCGGGAGAATATGATATCGTAGCCGAGACTGTTCTTGAAGAGTCGTATATAGTACGCTTTTCTGTTCAGTTTCGACTCATATTTCAAATCATTTTTGAGTCTTTTTCGAGTCGTCAAGTGGACAACACATTCGCTTAGAAAACGTGGAGGTCGTGGATAAAGTCCCCATAGAAGCATAGTTTTTGTTTTTCTTAAATACTTTCTTAATTTTAATTTGAGATGCTCTTAACATTGTCTGTATATTATATAATCCTTAATACAGTTTCCAAAATGTTCCGAAGATACCAGACTACACCATTTTCGCTGGATAACGATAAAAATGTAGTCCTGGTCAACATTGGTATGGTATGAGATCGACAAACTGTTTAGGCGTACGCAACGTTGACTCTACAACCTTCCGATTTGTTGTGTCAGTACCTGATTTCACCAAAATCTGTCAACACTTTGAGTTTTTGCGGAACTCAATGAATAAAGGGAGACGAAAAAACACTTTTAGTTCTGTTTCTGTTTCAAGGCACAGTTAAGCGGACCCATAGAATCATGGTAGAGTTGCCGAAAGCATGGATGAGATGAAAAAAAACTGCATTAGGGCAAGTCGGAAAGTCATTAAAGCTGTTGTGGCAAGCCTATTTGATATTCAATATGTGAAAAGAACAAATCACTTTTGGTTTACAAATAAAACAAAGTGTGCAGTTTCGTTTCGGTAAGCTCCTTATGCTGTCTGTGTGGAAAGTTTGTTCTGCAGACGCTCACAGTCGTTCTGTACCATAGGGATAAGCGCGTGACGTGAATTTTAGCGTGTAACGGTGTGTCACAAAGTTTCTCGAAGTGATCTTGACATAGCACCTAGCTTCGTGCGTGTTCTATGCGTGATCAATTGTAAAACGAAACGCTCCAAAAATGGAAAGCAAATGAAATTTTATGTCTGTCTGCCACTTTGGCTGCCTTCGGATGAAATTTGCACTTAACTTGTTGCTTTTGGAAATGCACCGAAGCTTGCTGAAGTCTGGGAGACTTCAGTTTCTTGATGAGTCTTCATCGTCTGATTATACGGCTAAAAGGACCAATGAATCTTTGGTAGGGCAGAATTTCCAACTGCACTTGATCGTTCAAAATGAGTTATGGGTTGCGGATGCGCAAACTAAACTTGGGGTTGGGGTGATGTGTGGAAAAAACACACTACCTTCTGGGTTCATTTGCAAGAGAAAGTGTAATATATATTGTTTGACGCGTTTTGTGGGGGACTTAAACTTTTGTTTTTACTTTTTTTTGATATTATCGTAAATTAATATATCTGAACTTTAAAATAAACTATCTCAAAGAATTTTACGATTTTTTTTAAGCGAAGATTTACCATTTTGAATATATAGTCTCGATAATAATCAAAGACTTAAACTGTCTACTGCACAAAAGTATGCCTTGCAGAAACAGTACAACCGGTTAGTAATTTGTATACAATTTCAATGAAAATTTTCAACAAAACCCATTGCATACATTAGGGCAGCAAGTTGTTGTGAACTCGGATACAATTACTAAAAATGGTACATCTTCATTGGAAAAAATCGCAGAATTGCTTGGTATAGTTTATTTCAAAGTTAAGGAGTAGTTCTTTCTGATAATATCAAACAAAGTAAAAACAGAAGTATAGGTTATCCACAAAACGCGTCTGAAAACGGTCAAAACAAACACTTTTTGCAATTCTAAGCTCATATTACTAAAAATCCCGACGTGATGGACCATTTCTGAAAACATATTCGTGACATATTCGCACACGAAAATCATCTAGAATCAAAACCGACCATTTAATATACTGGAAAAAGCCTAATTTTCTTGCCTTGTGTAATTTTCTCACATTGAAAAAAGTCGTACGTGTCGTGTTGAGAGTAGTATCCATCTGTAGTAAGTAGATGGTCAGAGGGCCTGGACTGTAAGATGCCACTCCCATCAGCAGGATAGGAAGTGGACACAACTCTCTGAGAAAAGTCTAGCTACCGAAACAATACTTATCCTTTGATCCTTACCGCTTACTTTGCTCATGCCAACGCGCTCACTGTCGCTCAGTCGTTGGTTCTATACCATAGAGATGAGCGCGTGACTTGAATTTTAGCGTGTTACAGTATGTCACAAAAAGTCATGAAGTGATATTGACATAACACCGAGCTTCGTGCGTGTTACATCCGTTTTCTGTGCGTAATCGTTCGTAATGTGAAACGCTTCAAAAATTATGTGCGTGAATTAGGGAAAGAAAAGAATATGGAATTATACTACTGTGATCAAATTGAAATGTAAATTTTCTTTTATTTCTAGAATCTTTATTTATCCCCTTCCGCTGCACTACAGATATGCCAACGAGTTTTTCAGTTATCAAGTGGTAACTTGGCAAAGTCCTCCGTCGGAATGGCCTTTTAAACCTTCTACGATTTTGCTTTTATTATCTCAATCGAGTCAAAGCGGTGTCCCTGGAGCGGTCTCATAAGTTTGCTGAATAGCCAGATTAGGTGAATAAGCAAGCACAGCTGTCACTAACAGTGTTACCAAGTTACAGAAAGAAAAAATTACACTGCCCAACAAAATGACCAACTTTGTGATTTGAAATTATGATAAGTTTATGTTTAGGGACTACAAAACTGGTTTCGGTTCAGCTCCATCAGCTCTTGTTTCCAAGATATGGCGGAAAAACGACAATGTTTAATTTTTAGCACTCTAGGATTTATGGAGGCTACACTAGGCATAAACATCTGGACTTATGAGCTATATCTTTGAAAAAAGAAAATGTCATAATCGGCACCTAAAGTCAGACTTCTCTCGATTTATTTCATATTTTTCAAACAATATCATTGTGGATAAATATTTTAGCTAATCGAGCATATAGCCAAACGTATGATCTAATTATGTGATTTTTGTGGCACTTGAATCAATTTATTTGGCAAAGTTACAGCCTGTTTAAGCCTAGTACTAAGGGCGTTCGAATTTTCCTTTCGTCACAGTATTTCACATAAATAGAAACACTTTCCAAAAGCACATGAGCATCAAAGCAAAGCCTAAGTGTTTTTAATTATATGAAATACTGTGACGAAAGGAAAATTCGAACGCCCTTAGTACTAGGCTTTAAGACGAAAATACATATATCAATTTATGGGAGGAAAACTAGATTCCCACTAGAAATTTGTTTGGGAACTGTGAAACGGCTCCTTGATTCAACGTAGAATTTATCATCTACATGTAAACATAGAACTAAATTGTTCTGCTGAATCAAGTAGCCACTTTCCAGTTTCTATACAGATTTAGAGTGACAATCTACTTTTACTCCCATAAATTCAAATGTTTATATTGCTTTTAAACAGGTTAGAGCTCTGCCAAACAAGCTGATATATATGCAAAAAAAATTCTCATAATTAGAACATTTGTTGCTCTATATACCTAGGTTGTTCTACTTTAATTCAATAAATCAATTTCACAGTTGACTTTTTTTGTTGAAGTAGTAGCTACTAGTAGCAATTATTTCATTTAAGTGGTTCATGCTTTCATTTTACAAATGTAAGTGTTCGCTTTGGCTTTGCATTTGCCATCAGCCCAATTACAATGAATTATATTTTACATCTTTTCATTTCTTAATTTTAAGTAATAATAATAATAAGATATAGTTTTTTTTTCTTTTTATTGAAAAATATCCATCTAAGATGTCTGTAGCCCAGCGCCGTTGATACTTATTTGTCCAGCAGTTTCCATGTTTTTCTGTTCAGAATCTCTATTATTTCGATATTGCTCAACTCTTCTCTTCCAAAAAGGTCGTATCTTATTTCTTTTAGCATGAGACACCTTCCCAAAAAGTGGTACACATCCTTCTTTTCCCTACTGTTACATATTGTACAGTTTGTGTCGTGCTCCGAGATGTGAGGTATAAAATGTAGTCTGATACATTCGCTCCGGACTAGCATTATATTTTTTAAAGACTCCTGATTGTAGGCATCATTAAAATAGTTCAGACTGAATAATTTGAGCTCAAGTTCTTTGTATATCAGAATTGACGTACTTGCTTCCGTTTCTAAGCGATTGATCAATTTTATTTCTAATTCTGCTTCTCCATTCACCTATTCCGTGGGTGCGTGATAAGTCCAGCGTTTCATTGTGCTCTGTTGCTAATGCAGTCCAGCTCTCAAAGCACTTTTTTCGCTGGCTTAATAGAAGCGTAGCGACTATATTTGGAATGCGGTAGCTTGGCATGCTGAGCTCTTTTATAATAAAGTTGACATTCGTATCAAGTGTGTATGTATAGAGCGGTGACAGTCCATTTTCCAGCATTAAGATACGATTAGGGACATATTGTGGGAGTCGGAATATTTTTTTAACGAAAAAACGTAAGAGTTTTTTAACCTCCTCGTATTCTACGTCCCTCCAAACTTGCACATTACAGCTCTCGCTGTGGCCTCGAAAAGTTTGTACTTTAGGCAGTGTTTTCAACATCATTTCTGCATAAGAAGGACTTCCATGTGCTGTTTATTGCCACCTTCGCCTGAGCTAGTTTTTCTTCAAAGGGTTTTTTGTAGTTGACATTGTATGTGATAAGCAATCCCAGATATTTGTATTCCTTGACTACTTCTAGCCGTTCTCGTCCTTGGAACCATTTTTCATTTCTGGCAAGTCTTTTCCAATGCTTCTTCAATATTAACACTTTCGACTTTGATATGTTAATTGACAAAGCCCATGTATTACAATATCTTTGTATTGCGTTGTGTATATTTCAACAATCTAAGAACGTTCACGTGGCCTATACTGTTCCATGGTAACAATCTACTTGGACTAACGCTTCAAACGCGCTATGTTTTTAGTCGATCTGGTAACGCTGTCAAAAGTTAAAGTGTTGCCAGATGATTCCGTCGAATATGGCTAACCCTGTATAACAAAAAAAAGAGTGGGCGTAGTGTTACACCCAGTACGAGCAAAGCTCTATACGATGATAAATCTTCTTGGCGTAGCTGCAGGTGCATTGTGTGTGTGTGTGTGTTACTCGATACTAAGTACTCGATACACGACATTACTCAATAGTCGTTACTCAGTATTCGATACTCAGTACTCAATACTCAGTATTCAAAACTCAGAACTTGATACTGTGGGAGACAAATGACTCTTGGTGGAGAACTTAAAACACACGCTTGTACTCTTTTTCGATGCTCGATCAGGACTGAGTCGGTTTGAGTTTATTGGTAATCGCCAGAACTTATCGATAACAATGTGTGCTTAAATACTTATCGGCTAGATTGTATATCGATAAAGCAAGAATAGATGTGACAATACAATAATAGAATGTACTAGAGTAAACTAACTTGCTGCCAGAGTGGCCGTGTATAGATGGACCTTAATATACCTTATCCTACTACAATACTCAATACTTAGTACCAGAAGTACTAGATGCTAAGCAATCGATAATCAGAACTCAATATTCAGTAATCGAAACTCATGACTTGATACTCATCATTCGATGCTCAGTATATAGTTCTCCGAACTCGTTCGTCAGTATTCGATACTCAGAACTGGATCCTCAGTATTCGATACTCATCACTTGATACTCACTATTCGATGCTCAGTATATAATTCTCATAACTTGATAATCAGTATTCGATACTCAGAACTTGACACTCATCACTTGATACTCAGCACTCGATGCTCAGTAGCCAATACTTAGAACTCGGTATCCAGTACTTGATACTCAGTAGTTGATACTCAGAATTCAATACTCAGTACTTAGAACACAATCTACCTGCTGCAACAACGACAAGTGGCCAATGCTGCTGACTTTGTAAAGACAAAGGCGTACCCAAAAGAATCTGTAGCAAAGAAAAAAATGTTTTAGTTTTAGTCCATAAAAGAGCTTCGTTCTAATAACTAGAATTGGGACTATTTAGCGTTATGAATCACATCTTAACATGCATAAAAAGACTTCCATTTCGTAAAACTCTCTTACAAGCGCACCCTTATGCGATTCTCCTTCCTCTGGGTTTTGAGCATATTGAATGCTCAGCACTCTGAGATAAAAATGGAAAAATTTTGCTCTGCTTTTTTCTCTTAAAATTCTTAACCAAACACAATTCCGTGTTTTATTTTCGTTATTATTTTCTTTATAAATTTTTATGGTAAAATATGACATTTTTGGTCACTGAACCAAATCAAACATTTTTCTAATAATACCAAAAAAAACCAAATTTGTCATTTCCTTATTTAGGCTTTTTTCCGCCAATCTTGTCATCTTATTATGTCAGGTGGTCATCTTACCATGGTTAGAGTATTGTACTTAAGCTGCAATGTTGTCAAATAAAACTTGGTCCTTTCAGGGGACCAAAAGTTGCTGCTGCCTAAAAATATGCAATACAATTTTTCAACTTTTCAACTAAACAAGTGAAGCGTGCACAAATTGTTGAACGGACAACATCGTTGGGCATTAGGCACACACACACACACATACATACACACACACACATACTTTTGCCAAATTGAAGTCTCTAAAATGGCATTAAAAAAAAAATAGGAAAAATAGATGCTAGCGCTCCGCCTGGACCTGTACCGCCTTAATAACTCTGGACTCCTATGCACATACTTTTGGTTCTTCGGGTCCGAAAGCAAGCAAATTGTTTGACTGTGCGTCCAAACTGAAGCGCTTGGCAAATATTTTAGGCCAAAGCCTCGACGTGTGCCACGGTTTACAGAGGGAAATGGCAACATAACTGCAAATGAAATTTCGTACAATTCGTAGCTGCAAAAGTAAATGAAGAAAAATGTGCCAAAAAAGGGGAGAGAATAAGAGAAACACTTTACGGGTAAGCAGAAAATATTTTCATTGTTGCTGACACCTCAGCGAGAGACTCAAGACTCAAGACGACGAAGACGAAGACGGAGCAAAGTTTTTAATTAAGAAATCTGTTGGAAATTGCTTAAATATTTCAACTACAAGCTGCAACTGTTTCCTAATTGAGACGAAGAATGCCAGTTCAAGAAGCTGAGCTTGTTTTCTCGTTCAAACTTTTATTTATGGCAATAAAATGCAATTACACATCATTTTCTTTTCACACACAAACACGGTGGCTAAATGGGTTTTAGGTCCAGGCGAAACGTGTCTAGTGGATGGCAGGCCCCACTATTTATGGCAAGTTTATTAGTTTTTATGGCCACACACACACACACTGAGAGGTGGCCACAAGTGGATACAAAGTATTATTTATCGGATGGAGGCATATTTCTATTCAATTACACTTTCAGCCAAGGACACATTGAAACTTGTTTGGATAAATCAGCATAAAAATGAGAGAAATGTTGATGTGAACGAGGGGTGTAGTCTTTGTTATGAAATCATTTAGTATTTCGTTATCTGATCAAACGTAAAAGGAATCTTTGAGTCTTTGGTAATGCCTGATGTTCCTGACGTAAACAATATTGGTCGCAAACACGGCATTCTGTGCTGGTAAATGGTTCTGGTGAAGCGACTAGTTCTACAATCCAACACTAATTAACCTCTTTGTCCCGTTTTTGCAAGCCTTGTCTCGTGCTTGGTCATCAATATCGGCAAGCGTCCATTTCCATTCCATTAATCAAGTAATTAATTTAGTTTCCTTTATTTTGTTTCTTAAATACCTGACATCAGAGAGTATCTGAGTACCTTACCATAGATTTTCAAATAGGATACTCCTGTGGAGTCTTACGAAATGCTCTGCGTCTTCTATGGACCGCGCACAGTTTATGCAAAACGGATAAGTCTGGTGCTTAAACCTATAAAGATAGAATTTAAAGCATCCGTCTCCCGTTAGTTGGTCAAATAGAAGTCGATTAGTACGTGTTTTCTACCCACTCACGGCCTAATGTCCGCTATCAGTCTCCTTGTCCAGCTGCCGTTGGTTGTAGACATTCACCTCGTCTGGCAATGTGACATAGTAGATTACCGTCCCGACTTGTCTGTGGGAGGCCTTCTACTTTCTGTCGAGGGGGACCATTTCACCGAGGACTAGTGTTGCGTTCTCTGACGCTGTTCGGAAGGCACTTATCACTCGGACGGCACATCTTCTATACGCGCCTTTGCAGCTACGGCTATAAGAAGGGACCGCCATCGCAGGGGCCCATATGGGCGATGCATATAGAGTAACTAGCATAGTACCCGTCGCGTTTCGCTGCGCCGTCATCAGTATAGCCTTTTTAATTTGTGTCCCCCTTGGAGCCCACAAAGCGAATCTTACATACATCGGCTTGAATTCAACGTCTTACTACTTTGCTTTTGGTTCATCGTCATCGTCATCGTCATAGTCATCGTCATCGTCATCGTCATCGTCATCGTCATAGTCATCGTCATCGTCATCGTCATCGTCATCGTCATCGTCATCGTCATCGTCATCGTCATCGTCATCGTCATCGTCATCGTCATCGTCATCGTCATCGTCATCGTCATCGTCATCGTCATCGTCATCGTCATCGTCATCGTCATCGTCATCGTCATCGTCATCGTCATCGCTATCGCTATCGTCATCGCTATCGCTATCGCTATCGCTATCGCTATCGCTATCGCTATCGCTATCGCTATCGCTATCGCTATCGCTATCGCTATCGCTATCGCTATCGCTATCGCTATCGCTATCGCTATCGCTATCGCTATCGCTATCGCTATCGCTATCGCTATCGCTATCGCTATCGCTATCGCTATCGCTATCGCTATCGCTATCGCTATCGCTATCGCTATCGCTATCGCTATCGCTATCGCTATCGCTATCGCTATCGCTATCGCTATCGCTATCGCTATCGCTATCGCTATCGCTATCGCTATCGCTATCGCTATCGCTATCGCTATCGCTATCGCTATCGCTATCGCTATCGCTATCGCTATCGCTATCGCTATCGCTATCGCTATCGCTATCGCTATCGCTATCGCTATCGCTATCGCTATCGCTATCGCTATCGCTATCGCTATCACTATCACTATCGCTATCGCTACAAACCGAGTTTCAAGCCAATCGGATTAAAAATAGTTTTTGCCTACAGAATATTCCGGGAATTCTTACGCCTGGGTTCCAGTTTTTCCGACATTGTAAAATCACATTTCAAATTATTTCGTATTCTATCCTTACAAACCGAGTTTCAAGTCAATCGGATGAAAAATAGTTTTTTGCATGCAGAATTTTCCGGCCATTTTCCTCCTGGGCGGATTTCCAAAATCGGGAAAACACGTGTCGAATTATTTCACGTTCTGTGCCTATAAACCAAATTTCAAGTCAATCGGATGAAGACAAAATTTGTTCCCATACAAACTTTTCCGACGCTTTTCCGGTTGGAATTTTCCAAAACCCCGTCTTAGTACGCACTTTCACCACTAATGGAAACTCCTGTTCAAATTTCAGACTTTTATCTCTTACCGTATGCGCTCTGCGTTGATTGCCAATCAGTCAGTCAGTTAGTCAGTCAGTGAATCAGTCAGTCAGTCAGTCAGGACAAACAGATTTATACATATAGACGTAGATTGCAGATCAGCCATCTGCTTTGCTGTCGAGGTCTGACAATGTTCGCCATTATGACGGTCAATGCATTAATGGCTTTAGCGGTCATTTCTTCTACATACTCCAGGTGGCTTTTGAAGCTGAGTCTGTGTTCTAGCATTACACCCAAGTACTTTATGGCCTCCTTCCATCTTATCAGCTGCTCTCAGACTCGCACACTAGCTGTTTCTACGTGCTTCCTACTGCTTATGAGGACATACTCTGTTTTGTGGAAAGCCAAGCTTAGCCCATTTGCGTCTAGCCATTTGGTACCACTGACTCAGTAGTTTTAGCCACTGCCGTGATGTCGATGTCGTCTGCGAAACCTACGACATTCACTCCTGCCGGCGTCTTAAGGCGCAGAACTCGTCGTACATTATGTTTCACAACATCAGCCCTATAACTGAGCCTTGTGGAACGCCGCCTGTGACTTCCGCCATTCCGACTTTTCGAACAGCAGTGTGCTGTTTTCAAAATAACAGGCCACCAGCTGCACAAGGTATTTGGTTATACCAAGCCTGATATGTGCTTAAAGGATCTTCGTTCAGTTAGCAGAGTTAAAGGCATTCCTGACTTCTAATGTTGTCACTAGGCAGTACTTTTTTGTGAATCCATGCCATATTTTTTCAGCAGTCTGATCACGGGCTACCTTCACTACAGTCAAAATGGCATCTATCGCGCAATGTCCCTTTCTGAAGCCGAACTGGTAGTCAAAAGGACCGTGCCTACTTAAAAGTTCGTTCTCAAAGCGTGTCCAGCATGCACAATGGACTATATGCCGTGGGATACTCTACGTTCTTGTCGCCAATGTTTGGAGCTTCCCTTATGTTTTTTTCAAATTTCGCACAGTTTGAGTCGAGGACTCACTACTTTGGAAATATGTTTTTAATATTTCCCTACTTTCTTCAAGCGAATAGCGACCCATTTCGTAAATGTCAAAATTTTTACTAAATATTAGTCGCTTTCCGAATGAAATTTGACGTTTTTAAAGTCAAATTACGAATAGTTAAAATTCCAAACACTAGATGGAATACCTTTTATATAAATCTACTAATACTAATACTTATAAATCGAAACTATTCTTTTATGTTCAAAAGAACCCAGTTTCGAAACAAAACCTTGGGTTCAGGGGTTCCAGGAACCGGTCCGAGGACGGGGGTTCGAACCACCGGACCAAAGCTTCTGCAGAATTTTAAAAGTTTGCATCCTTGATAGAAATGTATGTTTGTCCGTATCAACGAAAAGATCTCAGAGATGGTAAGAGATAGAGGTTTGACATGTATAGGACATATACTTCTTATATTTGCAGGCAGTCCCAGTTTATTTTCAACTCTTGCCACGCCCCCTGCCGCTACCGCAATTAAAAAAAAAACCGTCATATCTTCCACAGTTCTGCAGATAGATGGTTTGTATCCTCTAGGCATATTTAGTTATCAGTATATTTTATCGATCCGCCAAAGGAATGGTGAAGTTTGGATAAACGATGGTCTAGTTGTAAGGAAAATAAACAATTATGATGGACAGCACTGTCCGCAACGGCAATGGGCAGCACTTCACACACTTTACGGCTTTCTTGCCACTTTGTGTGGCTTCTAAGTTAAATCAGATCAGATATATACAAAACTTGAAGGATACAGAGTATATTATAGTCTGGCTTGACCAACTTTCTTACTTGTTTTAACATAGTTGTTATAAAAACCGTCCGTTGAAATGAGCATAAGGTAGCTGCTGAGTGATACCTGTTATAGGTAGATAGGGCATAAAAGAATTCGCTGATGATACTGTTGCATTAGTGCAAATCATCTTTGATGAAAGGGCTATCTTAGTTGTTTCGTTGAGCAGACAGTAAAGTTCAGTGATACATGCTGAAAGGGCAACATGCGCAACTCTTTTAGGTTGGCATACTCATGGCCGAGGGTACAATCCTGCTGAATGTAAGTTTTGAGCGGTTGAAAATTGCGGCTTAGAGTTTCGCATTTTGTCTGACTGTCGCATCTTTAGGCTTCTCGCAAAAGTGAGCCTTAAATGGGAAATGTATAGTTAGTTACTAATACTCCGAGGTTTTTCTAACTCTTCACCTTTTCAAGAGTAACACTGTATATTCTTCAGTCTTCTAATAGTGAGTATCGATCTCCACGCAGATGACTAAATATCATGATATTTGACTTATCCGCGTTGATTTGAAGGCCACAATATCCGTGCAGCTTATCGATCATTTCCTGAAGCATTTGCGGAGAAACAGCAAACAGATACATGTCGTCGGTATACATCAACTTTATACTTTAGTTAACTAAACAATCCGATTTCAAAATGGTTCAAAAGTGTTACTCTGCATGCAATAATATACTCGACGGTATGCCAACAACGAAATACAAGCACCGGGATACTGCAGCGTAGTTTGACAGTGTGCATTTCAGAATTAGAATTACTAATCAATGAAGAATATTTTGTACTTAATTCAAAGAGTTTAGCGGAATTGATCTAAGACTATTACGACCCAAATATACAATCAAAAATATGTTAAAATAGTTCAATATGTACTTAATATATCCGGAAACGAACTAGAATCCCATTTTAAACTTGGATCAAGTGTTTTCATACTTATGGATAAGTCATTTGACGAATAGTTAATCAAATCTAAGGGGACATAAAAAATACACTGGCGATATCCCTTACTACTAATTCGTTAGTAATTAAGTTAAGTAACAGTGAAATTAGTTCGTCTGACGTTAGTGTTGTAAACAAAGAGTAAAGTTTGGACTCCCAACAGATCGAGTTATATAAGTGGCAACTTCTACAAAGTCCTTCAAGACATAAAAAAATTAAGCTTCAAATTAAATTTAATTTATGACCCAGCAAAAACAAAAGTCCAAGCTTGTTAAATAAACCAACACAAATATGTAGAAACTTTCAAGATTAGTTTATCATTTCGCCTCCATAAATCTACAACTTAACATCTATCACAGAACAAAACGGCCACAAACTAATAAATTTGCACAAAATACCAAATAAATAAAAGCAATTTGGATTTTCTTCAATAATTTTCGAAATGCTTTAAACTCTCGTCTCCCATACAAATTGTATCTCCTTTCAGTCACATTTTGTCCGATCAGCGTTTTGTGCCCCTTTTAATGTGATGATAATAAAACAAAACCAAGAGAAGGAATTTACCAGTCATTCAATTCTTAGCATCACGCATACGCCGCATTGGCCGGCTTTTGTGGACATTTTGTGCGAGTAAACTTCATTAAAAACTTGCACAAACGAGGCGAGATGCCAAGACAGGCAAAATTATTAATGAAAGGCAGCTCGCAATTAAGCTCGTTTCGACTTTTAACTGCTGCTCATTAAAAGCAAACTCGCGTACTCGTAATTAGCAGACGTTTCTCATAAATAAGCTTGGCGCACAGAAATTAAATGGAATAGGAGCCGCATTAAAGAAGAGACAACACAAATGGTGGCAAAGCAAAACACACACAAATACACAGTTTGGTGTTATTAAAAAAGTTTAGTTCTTTTATCGTGTGTTTGGACTACATGAATTGGCGGATGTGGTGAGCACACACAAGGTCAGCGCTGATACAGCTAAACAAACAGCAGGAAATAGGCAAATATGGTCGAAATAACGCACCACGGTCGCCAAAAATTTCGATGGCCTCATAAGCGTTGGCATGTGCGAGTACATTTATTAAACAAGTTTCTCTTTTTGGGGCGTTGGAACGGGGGAGGGGGGGGGGAGGGGAGACATAAAACGAGATGTTCTGAAATTGAATTACGCTGGATATTTTAGGTGAACGAAAAAATGATCCTAATTCGGGGGAGCTTATTAAATTAGTTTCGACCTTTTCTGGTTATAAGGGCACTGTAAACTTAAGCGAGAGGTACCACGAAAGTACTCAACTAGAGGCACCACAAAAGGCACCACGAGAGGCATTACAAAAGTCCACAATGAAAGGCATCACGAAAGCCCACCACAAGAGGCGCCAGGAAAGTCGTCAATGAGAGGTGCCAGGAAAGTACTCAACGCGAGGCACACGAAAGTTCTCAACAAGAGGCACCACAAATGTCCTCAATGCGAGGCACCACGAAAGTCCTCAACTTGAGGCACCACAAAAGTCCTCAACGTGAGGCACCACGAAAGTCCTCAACGAGAAGCACCACAAATGTCCTCAACTTGAGGTTCAACGAGGGTCCACAACGAGAGAAACCACAAAAGTCCTCAATGAGAGGCACAACGAAACTATTCAACGAGAGGCACCACAAAAGTCCTCAACGAGAGGCACCACAAAAGTCCTCAACGCGAGGCATCACGAAATTCCTCAAAGAGAGGCACCACCAAAGTCCTAAACGTGAGGCACCACGAAAGTCATCAACCCGAGGCACCACAAAAGCTCTCAAAGAGAGGCACTACAAAAGTTCTTAACGAGAGGAACCACAAAAGTGCTCAATGAGAGGCACACAAAAGTACTCAACGCGAGGCACACGAAAGTCCTAAACGAGAGGAACCACAAAAGTCCTCAACGAGAGGCACCATAAAAGTCCTCAACGAGAGGCACCACAAAAGTCCTCATCGAGGGGTATCACAAAAGTTCCCAACGACAGGTATTAGAAAGCTCTTGACTCGAGGCAACCTTAACCAGCTCGAATGGAGTTGTTCATCGACTTCCAATCGAAGCAACTACCTCAACCGAGGTAACCATCGACGCAACTACGCAAATCTATACTCGGGTCACATGCTTAGTTCTACGGATTCATCAGTTTCTGCACTCAACGGAAATAGTTCGACAACTCTACTACGCTATCAACAATATACATTGAAAGTCATTCGCTACTTGCATGTTCACTGGAGGGGGAGTACTCTGGCGGCTCAGGCCACACTCATCATTCATCGACATGACACAACGATTCATCCACCGCTAACGCGCTTAATATAGGAGCAGCGCTCCTTACATGAAGAGTTCCGGAGGGATTAAGTAGGGCGAGCCCGGAAGTCAGTTATACTCAGGGCTGCAAACCTCCTAGAAATCGGCAGGGGTTTACTCCAGGGTTCGAGCCCCTGGAGTTTTGTTTTCCTTACTCATAAAAAATTGGTTTTCGAAACACAACGCAAGTCACACGAAAGTCCTCAACTAGAGGCAACATGAAAGTTAAGCATTGGAAAGTAGAAACCAGCATTTTAAATCAAAAAAAGGTTGCTACGCCTGACTTCCCTGGTCTTCCCAAGATATCAGACCGTTCAGCAGTACGGGGCTTTGACTATTGTGCCTGCTGTTCGGCATTTGTTCTAGTTCATTTGAAATGTTGTATATTATAGTATTTCCAATATCTCTTTTCTATAAAGCACAGCTTTTTTAATGTAGGATACCAGTCCCTCCCAATTCTTGTTAGTTTTATCGTCTAGGATATCATGTAGCTCCTCCTTCGTAAAATATGGTTTGCCGAGGGTCGCCCATCTTTGATCTTTAAGACTTGGACATCTTGGGTACGGCATGTTTACCGGTCTGTTGTATGTATTTGATGACAACGTGATAAGGTCAAGACGCGCTTTCATCAACCATGAGATTTTGCTGGTTGCCAGGTGTTGCAATTTAAGGGCAGCTGTATGGTCGAGATATCTGTATATCCTAGTTTGGCTGAATCTTTTCCGCGTCATCCGTTCCGTATGCGTCTTCTGTCTAAGAGCATCCATTATGCTGATTCTCATTGAATTCCAATCCTTCACGGAGCCTAGACCATCTTTCCAGTTGAGGGTGAGAGGAGCGCATACCTTATCAAGCTCTTGTACCCAAAAAACATTTTTTCTAATTATCTCGGATGTAAGAAAATGCGGCAGTCGATTCTCCTCATAGAAAAAAAGGGTTTTCCCTATGTACCCAAGGTGTAAGTCTAAGGTATAGAAGTCTCCAAGGCTAGAGCCTATCCAGGAGCATTCGGAGGTAACCTTAGAATTTTTTTCAAAAACTATGTTTGCAGACTATCCACCTCCTCAAAATAGCAATATCCCCATATCTGTGCGGAATAAGTCTAAACTGGTCTGCATACAGCGTTAAACAGTTTCCATTTAGCTCTGATGTTTACATTAGGTTTTGCCAAAAAGCAGTTCCAAATGCAGTTGATACTGGCTTTTGCTTCAGCGTTTCTTCTCACTACATGTTCTTTAAAAGTAAGGGTAGGCTTAAAACACACTCCAAGATACTTATACTCTGTGGAAATTTTTATGGCATCTCCTTTAAAGGTCCAGTTTTCTGCTGCTGCCAGTCTGCTGCCCTTTCTAAAGACCATTATCTCAGACTTTGATAGGTTGACTTACATTCTACATTCGTTGCATTATTTCTCCAAGTTGTCTATCGTTTTTTGAAGCACTTCAGCTTTATCGGTTAAAATGACCATGTCATCCGCATAAAGAAGCAGGCGAATATTAACATCTCCCAGACAAAGGCCTCCTTGCAGACTATCATGTAGATCAGGCATGCCCAAAATCAGCATACGATAGAGCACTCACCAATACTCACAAAGAAAAGCACCAATACCACTAATGAAATTGTTGTTGGTTAGTTTGCTTGCGCTCGCAAACACCAATCAAAGAAGAGAACAAAACCGGTTTTTGTTCTACGCGTCGCATACACACGAAATCGTTAGCATGTGTGTCGTTTCGTATGCCTCGCGCCCTGCATGTATACGATCATTGATTTCCTATGTTCCGTGCAATTACAATAACAAAACGTACCCAAAGAGCATACGGCTGGGCATCGCTGATGCAGATCATCCAGATACAGCGCAAACAACAGGGGGGACAGTATACATCCTTACTTACTCTTACTCCTTACTCCAGTCTTACTCCGACTCCAGTCCCAAAATAGCTCGATAGCAGATTACCCGTCCAAATCGCCGCTTCCGTTTGACAGTAAACTCTTTCCAGAAAGTTGATAAATTTCGAAGAGACTCCCATTTTGTGCAGTTTATACCAGAGAAGATTCCTTGGCACTTTATCAAAAGCTGCTTTAAAATCTATGAAAAAGCCATATACTTTTTTCAACTCTTGCAACTTTCGGTTGATGATCGCTGACAGATTGTATATGTTATCCACCGTAGAGTAGTCCTTTCTGAACCCGGCTTGATACCCCTTCATCTTATTATAATGGCTTACCCTTCTCGTAAGCCTATTGTTTAAGATGCCCATAAGAATCTTCGCGATGCAATTTCCAAACGAGATTTCTCGATAATTTGACGGTAGGTTGGGGTCGCCCTTTTTGAAAATTGGGAACACAATGTTGGTTGAACAACATTTTTTAGTAACTTCCATGCTTAGCGAGTTATTAAAAACTTCTGCCAATGATTCCAAGAATTTGAACGGAGCGTTGATAAAAAAAATTCGTAGAGAATTCGGTCCTCTCCAGGAGCTATAAGCACCTCAGACGTTATGATATCACTATCTAGTATCTCGTTCTGTATAAGGTTTCTTGCATATTGCATGTTGCACCCCTGTGCGTCAGGGTTTAGCAGATTTTTGAAGTACTCCTTAAAGTTACCAACATTAATATTGCTTCCTACATAAAAGGTTCCATTTTTAAGTTGTCGAGCTAGACTCCACCATTGCACAGTGGATCCGCTTGTATGGAAGAGCGGCCAAAAATCCTAAAAGGCCTTAGCCTGCTGAAATTTATAACAAAAATATAGAAAATTTGTCTAAACATATAACAACAAAAATCGGATATATCGAACGGCTATATCCTATAGCTCCCATAGGAACAATCGATACAAAATTATAAAAACATATTTGTTTAATCTAATTTATTAAGATTTTGTTATTTATTTACATAAAAGTAATATATTAAGAAAGAATTAAAGATATTTTTCATTTTTATACACATTATCTCATCAAAAAAACTAAAATAAAAATCAACAAACAAAATATTAATGAAACAAAAATTATAAAGCATCGTCAAGTAATTCATACACAGATGTAAGCAAAATCGATCTATCTTTTTTAGGAAGTTGTCTCTGTCCTGTTAAAAATGGATCTGAACGCAATAATAGGTAGTTCATGACATCTGTGTTTGTTAAAGTACGACACACTTTCCGACTGTGCTGAAGTCTACATTTTTTTATTTCCTTGTTATTGGACTCTGCAGCTTCCTCAGAAAGCTCTCCAATCGATACTAATGCATGCTCTATTACAGCTGAACCATGAATTAATACTTTTTGGACGGTAGCCGGTAAATAGTACCATGGATATGCAGCTATTAGATATTTAGCAGTATCCAGCGCGTAATTTTGGAATTTCTCCACATTAATTTTGTATCCCGATGCCATGGCTTGCAATAATGTTGCACATCTATGAATCAAAGATTCATCGATTCCTGTTATTTCGGAGCTCAAATCTGCATTACAAAAGAATTTCCTTGCGATATTTCCGTCGTTTGAAGATCCTCTACCTCCATCTCTAGGTTTGTCCACTAGTATTCCCATTTTTTCGCGAAATTCCTCCTGAATGTGTTTCTTCCTATTCAATACATTAATCTTCTTTTCTTCATCTCGTACTTGCCACATTTTGACCTCTAGCTTATATGAAATGTATAAAAAGTATTCAAAGAAGCGTATATAAGAATGTAGTGGAGATAAGCCAAATTCATAAAATCTTGGGTGAACTTCTTTACTCAAACATTTTTGTATATTGTTCATTTCTGTTGGCTTTGCTCCACATATATAACACGTTGCCGAGGATGATTCGCTGATTGCGTTGCACACCTTTCCATCAACCATAGTAAGATGCAAGCTATGCGTAATAAGAACTTTTTTATTAGAGACGCTTAATTCCTTTGGCTTTAGTTGTTTTATTTTTGCGTCAAAATATTCTGCTTCGTCTTTCGACACCTTCGCGGTCTCTTTCTTAAATTGAAATCTGATTGGTCGACAGTAACGAGTCGATGATGGCCGGGGGTTTTTCCAAATTATTGTGTTATCTATTTCAGTAACCAGTTGGAGAGGTACGTAGGATGTTACAAATAAGCTTCTGTCGTCCGAATCACCGTTTGAAAAGTTTTGCTTATACTCGCTATGCCCCGTACTTCCATCAAAGCCCCATTTTCCAATTAAAGTTAAATTCTTAACTATATTTTCAGGCATAGTTTCAATAATGTTGTTTTGAAGCTCTACTATACTAGATGCCGTATTGTCTAGTAAGCTCTGTAGTTCGACTTCCGCACAAGATTCGTCTATATAAATACCATCAGGGTATCTTATTTTTTTTGAACTTAGTACTCTTTACAAAGTTTCTTATCAGCAAATATTGGTGTTTTGTCATCGAAGTCTCCATTAAAAGCAAAATAACTTCCATGGGATCTGCCGGCAGGAAATTTTGATTTCGATTATCATTGCGTAGAGCAGAAACAGCGGACTCATCAATTTTAATAAGCTGACCTACACGTCGTCGTTTTGTTCTCTCTGAAGCCTCCTCAAAATCAAGTTTAGGACGGCCCCGATGAGCACTTTCCTCTATTTGATTTGATTTGCAATAGGGGCGTTTTATTGTAATTGATTCTTTTTTTTTAAGCCATCCAGATTGATATTGAATAACTGAAGATTTTTTAAGTTTGTAATTTTTTCAAAAAGTTACAATTGTTTTGCAGAGGTTCTCAATTTTTTTTGACACTTCGCTCAAATCTGGAATAATGTAGCCGTTGTTTTCAATGTTCGCTTGCACATCGGAAATCAATTTCTTCAATTTTTCTGCGTTTGTTCCGTTACCTGTGCACCACATATTAAAAATATAGAGACGTGAAAACACACACTTTTGCGATGCACCTACCAAAATCAAATATGATTCAAAAGGAAAAAATAAACAAAATTTTGTAGTAATTTACAAATTAATAGTTTTGCAAAAACACAAACCACGAAAGACGAAGACAAAGCAATAGCGCAAAAGCGCAACAGGCCAATAGGCAAAAACTCACCTTTAACTGCTTTGATATTTTTACGAGTAAACGCATATCTGCAAGTTTCGGCAGCTAATTTTAAAACATTTAACAACCTAAAAGTAAGACGAACACACTGACATACATACCAATTTCTGGATTTTCTTGGAACACAACTAAAACTTTAACTAAACATAAAATAGACTTTCACAAAATACACAAAAAAGGGTTATTCGATCAAATTAGTTTTACGAAAAAACTTTGTCAGGAAAGTTAATTATTAATATCTTAATTTTAAGTAAATACCTTCAGTTTCAAAATTCATGTTAAATAATTAAATTCGGAGCACTCCAGCTAACGTCTGATCTCTTTAAAGGGCGATTTGAAAGAGAGAAATAACTTCCCAAGCGCAGCTGCGTTGCCAAAATGAACACGTGTTCACGATTGCAAAGCTATTTTTAGAAAGTACCGTTAGATTTCAAGTAAAATCCGGGATGCCAAACAGAAGTTTGGACTTTTAAGAGACAATTTCGTTACATTTTGCTTAAATAATACATCATCACATTTTTTGATTTTTGGCCTCTGACGGATCCACTGTGCATTGCTTGCTGTTGTTTATCACATCCAGTCGTTTTTCCAGATTAGCCAAACAATTTGCCTTTTTCGCGCTACTTTGGGAATATTGAAAATTTGCATAAATAGGAAAATAAAAAATAGTTTTTAGAACCAAAACCCTTTTAAAATTTTGGTGCTTCAGTTCAGGTTCGGGTTCGGGCAGTTCGGACTTCCCACTAATCCACAAGACTCCAACTCCGAATCGGTTTGCAGCCCTGGTCATAATCATTATTTATCGAAATTCGGGTAAGCGAATTCAGTTTCATATATCCTCTTGACCTTGCTTTAGTGTGCGTTTGTTTCACAAAAAAAATGTCAAATTTTAATTTTAATAAAAAATTTGAAAATTTTTTGTCAAATTCTCTGATTAGTTTTTGGTTAAAAATATGGGAAATATAAAATATATAGATGTCTTGGTACTTGGTTCGGCGAATATTGATTACATCACGTAAGATTACACATTACCCTGTCTTCATTTTGGTTTACAGAACTAATCCTCTTTTATAGTTATGTAACACACTTACCAAAAGCAGGAGAAACTGTGCAGGGTTTGTATATGGAAACATGTTTCGGTGGCAAGGGAGCCAATCAATGTGTGGCAGCTGCCAAGTTGGGTGCCACCGTCGCCTTAGTGGCCAAAGTAGGAAAGGATGCCTCCGGTGATGATTATCTTAAGTATCTAAATGAACAGGGCGTCATTCTGGACTATGTGGAGCAGGTAAACGATTGTCCCACGGGCATGGCGGAGATTGCTGTATCCGACGATGGGGAGAATCATGTTATTGTTGTGCCTGGCGCCAATGCGCATTTAACCGCCAAAGATGTGAAATGCTCCAAGAAGACATTCAAGGAAGCCAAGGTACTGCTGTGCCAGTTGGAAGGAGACATTAAGGCCACGATGTGTGCACTAAAACAGTTCAAGGGTGTCTCCATATTGAATGCGGCTCCATGTAGAAACGATATTCCGGCAGAACTAATCAAAATGCCAACAGTTTTATGTGTAAATGAGTTGGAAGCTGGACAACTTACAGGCATGGAGGAAATTAAAACGCTGGAGCAGGCCAAGGAGGCGGCTACAGCTCTATTGGATAAAGGTGCCAAGAGTGTGATCATTACCATGGGTGAGCAGGGTGCGGTTTACATGTCCAAAGACAACAGGGACAACTGTCTGCATGTGCCGGCAGCTGAAGTTGATATTGTGGCAGACACCTCGGGGGCAGGTGATGCCTTTCTGGGCAGTCTGGCTTATCATATGGCCATGTTTCCCAACTTGTCCAGGGAAAGTCATATCAGTGCAGCCAACTCATGTGCGGCCTACTGTATAGAGCGTCGTGGTACTCATCCCAGTTTTCCAGGTCGGGATAAAGCTCAAGAGAATCTTTGCATGATTATACCAACAGTTAATGTGATTGAGAATGTAGAAGAATCGGAAAAGACGGTGGAACCAACTGAAGATGAAAAGGAAGAGGATACCAGTCAAAGTGAAGCAACAAAAACTGTTCCTCCTTCAACTGAAGATAAAAAGGAAGAGGATAGCAGTCAAAGTGATGCAACAAAAACTGTTCCTCCTCCAACTGAAGTTGAACAAAAAGAGGATGCCAGTCAAAGCGAAGCAGCAAAAACTAAAGATGAAAAAGAAGATCAAGAAGCATCACAAACAGCTCCACCACCAACTGAAGTTGAAAAAGAAAAGCCTTCCAGTCCAAGCGATGCACCAAAACAAGATCCTCCACCAACTGAAGAAAACAAAAAAGAACCTTCCAATCAAAGCGAAGAAGCAAAAACTGAAGATAAGAAGGAAGAGCCTTCCAATGAAACAGCTCCACCAGCCACCAAAGATGAAAAGGAAAACGAAGCTCCACCACCAGCAAAAAAAGAAGAAAAGGAAGAGCCAAAAACTGAAGACAAAAAGGAAGAGGATACCAGTCAAAGCGAAGCTCCAAAAACAGAGCCACCGAAAACTAAAGATGATAAGAAATTGAAAGCGGAGAAGAAGAAAAGTAAAGAGAAGCAATTGGACAACTCAACTGATAAAGAAACAACTGAACAAGTTACAAATAATGAAAATACAACAAATGAAGAAACATTACCAGCTAAAAACGAATCCAAAGAGAATATTCCCCAAAAAGTGTGAGAAAGATTTTAAAGAATTTAGGAAGTTCTGTAAAGGATTTCTATAAAGAGAATTTGTTAAGGAATTATGTTTAATAAAACAAAAGAATTGAAGATAACTTTAATTTTACTTATTTTATTTAAGCCTTATATATATTTTGTTAATTTGGCAAGGCTAATATTTTGCCTGGAAAAAATAGACGAAAGCTAACTTCGGCTCGACCAAAGTTTATATACCCTTGCAACTTGACCATTTGCTTGTCAGTTTGTTATATGGCAACTATATGATATATTCATCAGATTTTGACAAAACTCCCCAAAATTGTGTGGAAACTGATATTGGAATTGGAATTGGAAAGTATAAAGACGCTACCATTGAAAACAAAAAAGTTTTTCTCACTAGAAATACTTTTCGACCGATCGTTCCTATGGCAGCTATATGCTATAGTCATCCGATTTGGATCAAACTCGGCAGAATTGTGTGGTAGCATATAATATTGACCAGTAACAAGTTTGGTAGCGATAGCATCGAAAACCAAAAAGGTTTTTCCTTCTAAGACTTTGTTTTCAGAACTAAATTTTGTATGGCAGCTATACTATATAGATGTCCGATTTTCGTCAGACTTGGTGGAATTATGTAAAAGCATAAAAAACTGATAGATGCGAGGTTTGGTGGCGTTTGCGTTGAAAACAAAAAAGTTTTTCTCACTAGAACTACTTTTTTGACCGATCGTTCCTATGGCAGCTATATGCTATATTCATCCGATTTGGTTCAAAATTTGCAGAACTGTGTGATAGCATATAATATTAATCAGCAACAAGTTTGGAAGCGATAGCATCGAAAACAAAAAAGTTTTTCCTACTAACGTTCGCGATGAAGACAAAGAAGTTTTGGTTACTAAAACTACTTTTTCGACCGACGGTTCCTATGCACATTGGTTCCGTCAGAGGCCAAAAATAATAAATATGAAATTCAAAATATCGGGAAAAAAATGATGAGTTCCATCTTTCGAAATAACTAATTATTCGATAGAGTAGTAAATTTTGCTCTGTTCCTATCGATCCAGTTCCAATAAGCACCAAAAGAGCGTTAAATGGTCAGTAAAACGCTTCAGAGGTCGTGTTACAAAATAGTTACAAAAGTGAAAAAAGGGCTACATAATTGATTTAAACGATATGCATATTGAAAACAGAGGTAATAACTTAATTTCTTTTTGTGTGTTTATTTTGTAAAATATTTGTTTTATCAGCCCCTTGATTTGTGTTTTCTCGTTCATAAAAATAATTTTCAGCTAATCTTATAGTTGTGATACCTCCAAAATCCTCCAGTGGCACTTTTTGTGTAATATTAGTTAATCAATTTAGATTCTAAAAAAGTTATATTTAGCTGCCGACTTGCGCCGAGCTATGTTCTAGCAGCTGCGGGCCAAGCGTGGTCCTTGCTTAGAGCTACGTTTTTTCGTTGTGTTCACGTGTTGTTGATAATGTGTTGTACAACTGTATGAGTAAATGAGTCCTCTTGTCCGTTTTGGTATGTTTTCTTCATTTTATTTTGCTAATTTTTTTAGGCTCTCCATTTCATTGCGAATGTTCACGCATGCATTTGTTTGAACTTTGGTCAAGTACCAGCGAAACAAATACCGAAAAATGCAAACAAATAACAGAACTTATTGAAAATGATCTACAAAAAAAAGGTTACACACCTGAATCGACTAGTTTAATCAAGTGCATTAGCTACAGTTGCAAAAAGAAGGCCGAGTTTTGGAAAATATGCAATCTCACACTTTAATTTCAATAAGGAATTGAAAAAATGTAGACTTCAGCACAGCCGAAAAATGTCACGCATCTTAACAAACACCAACATAATGAACACACTACTTTTGCGTTCAGATCCATTCATAACCGGGCAGAGAACTTGGAAAGAAGGAAAAATCTACTTTACTGGAATCTGTTGACGACTTACTTGATGATACATTATGATCTATGTTGTAATTATTATTTTATTGTTAACTTTCGTTTTCCAAATACTTCGATTTTTTGTAATTTTTTTAAATTTCAAATTAATTAATATAGTTCATTGATCATTTCAAGATTTCTTCATTATTATCCTAGTGCTTTCTTATAATTTAATGCACACACACAAATAATTGTTTATTAAAACTCAATTTTTCTCTATTTTTTTAATTTTTCTATTGGTTATGCTTTTATGTGGGGTGGTGGGTGGGTGTAGGAGGGATGGGTATATGTCCAATCATATTTATCTCCATCCCACATTTTTAAAAATATTTTTAAAGATCCTTAATGAACATTTTAACCCTCTATCTCCAATAAAAGAAATTAGTATAGCTGCCATATAAATTGGGTGTAGAAAATGTATATAGGAGGCCTTGTCAAAAATGTGTACCGAATGTAGTACATATTTGTGTCTGTGGAATCAGTCTACTAATTTATATAAATCATACAAGCTACAAGGGTATAAAAACTGCGGTCGAGCCGAAGTTAGCTTTCCTCTATTTTTATATCTACAAATCACATTTCAAATAATTTTATACTTAAGTATAATTCTATTCGATTCGATTCTAAAGATTCGGTATTATCGACAAGATAACTGATACTTTGGCTTTCATTGATTCGTAGGAAGAGTAACTATTGGGGTGAACCCTCTAGCGTAAAGAAATTGAAATATATGATATATTAACAACATTGTTTTGCGTATACAAATTCGCAAGAAACTGCTGCTATAGACTGGAATAGAAACATGCACATAAGTATGTACACACCTGATCATATTAATAGGTACACACCTCAACTCTGACTTTAAGGTAACAGAAAACAGTTTTATTCATTGTTTCAAACTTCAAATTTGTTCTCATTGGTTCTTAAACTATTTGTTTTTAATAAAATAAACTTAATTGTAGCATAGAATAATAATATAACATAAAAGAGATCATTTTGTGTTTCAGATACGTTCAGTGTGATCATAATAATAGGTACACTTCATGTGTTGGTAAGAAAAAAAAATGTTTATTTCCATTTTATGTTCTTTTTTTAGGTAAATTAGTATTTCCTAACTTA
>JBAMBO010002230.1:0-83813 GCA_037044535.1 Lordiphosa magnipectinata | reverse complement strand
ACGGTATACACCTAAGTGCGTGCCAAAATTTGTGTCTCTATCTCTTATAGTCTCTGAGATCGACGCGTTCATACAGACAGACGGACATGGCTATATCGACTCGGCTGTTGATGCTGATCAAGAATATATATACTTTATAGGGTCGGAGAAGCTTCCTTCTGGCTGTTACATACATTTGCACAACTTCATGATCCCCTTTTCCCATTTTTAATGGGAACAGGGTATAAAAAGGGTAACCGGCACCCAGCGGCAACTCATAAAAGAGAGGCGTTTAAAATTGTGCTTCTATGTTTAATCTTCTTTGCCCGCTGCCAGAGTGTGTATGTCCCCTTCAGTTCTTGTAGCTAGCGCATCGCTAGCGAATTGCTAGCGATTCGGTAACCCCTTACTGACTACACGCTGGATTACCGGCAAGGGAAAGCTTGGATTACTTTTACATGGGCATGGCCCAGCGAAGAGCTAGCGAATCTGGCGCTAGCGAATCGCTACCGAAAAGTAATCTGTGGCGTAGCTAGCTACCGGAGTAACTACTTGTAATCTGTGGCGTAGCTAGCTACAGCAGTAACTACTAGATATCTGTAAGGTAAAATGCTCCAAAATATCAAACAATTCATTTAATTTAAAAAATAATTAACATTTTTGTGGCTATTTATTATACTCTGTACCGAAGGTAAATAGAGTATATTAAGTTTGTGCAAAAGTATGTAACATGGAGAAGGAATCGTTTTCGACCCTATAAAGTATATATATTCTTGATCAGCATCAACAGCCGATTCGATATAGCCATGTCCGTCTGTCCGTCTGTCCGTCCGTCCGTCCGTCTGTCTGTCTGTCCGTCCGTCCGTATGAACGAAGAGATCTCAGAGATGGTAAGAGATAGAGGTTTGACGTGTATTTAGCATATATTTCTTATACTTGCAGGCAGATCAAGTTTATTTTCAATTGTTGCCACGCCCCCTCCCGCCCCCGCAATTTGGAAAAAACGTCATAACTCCTACAGTTTTGAAGATAGATCGTTCGTACCTTCTAAAGATACCTTGTAAACAAAATTATTTATCAATTTGCTGAAGGAATGATAAAGATCGGATGAACGATACTCAAGTTATGAGCAAAAAACGGCCAGTAAACACCCCCAACCCCCCCACCCATCACCACAGCATTCTATTGAACGGCAATCTTAGTGGAGAGAGAGAGAGAGAGAGAGAGAGAGAGAGAGTGAAACTTAGAGATGAGCGAGTATAACTCGTGAGCAAATGCGAGCTGCGACGTTAAGGTTACAGAGTATGTTATAGTCGGGCTTGAACGACGTTCTTTCTTGTTTTTTATTACACACTTAAGTTTTATACTGCGCTTTTTATTTATATGTAAAGCATCCTGAAACTGCCACTCAGCGGTTTCAACTTTACACTTTCGATGCACAAAAATATGGCAGGGTATCATGGGGAATTATGGTAGTGCATTCTGTACACTGTTTCCGAATTTTTTATAAGGGCGAACTGGATAGTCTTAACAACCATGTGTGCCATAGCTTAAAAATATTAAAAAAATCCTTTTCTATAAAAAATTCTTTATAAATAAAATCTCTTCAATATTTAAAACAATTGTAAACAGCATGTTATGCCAAATTCTTCGTTTTTTTTAACACATATCATACAATAAATTATTGAACCAATTTATGAATAAAAAGTATTAACTTTTGTATCAAATGGTATTTTATAGTTTACATTCCGAAAAAACATGTTTTTTCCTATTCTTTTTGTCGGGTCACTCGCTGAAAGAAGTTGAAAGCAAAACGCATTTGCTGTCTTCGATTTGCTCAAAAGCATGGCAGCGCGTTAGTACGGACTACAGCCTGGATAACTTGGACACTAGCGAATAACTAGCGCCGAATTCGATAGCTTTTCGCTAGCGAAACTAGGGCGGTAGTGCCTTTGGAACTAAAGGGTCGTTTGGCTGCCGGTGTGTGTGAGTGCGAAGGCTCGCATTGTCTGTACTTTTGGGTGAGTGTGCATGCTCTGTGGACACCTATCACTGTGGTCAGTGATGACGGCGGATCAGTGCTGCCCAAAATGAACTAGTGAGGGCATTCAATTATTATTGAAAAAGTAAAGAACGATATTAGGATTTAAACTAATAGGAACAAGTATGTTTGCACTCCGTGTCCTCGTCTTAACGTCGTCTTATATTTGGACTCCAAAGTCCCTGTCTGATTATTCCAAATGTGATTATTCCTTAAATATTATAAATGTGATTATTTGTGAGGGCTGGAACAGCTCCTCACATAAGTGGCTTTGATTGATACAAGGTTCAAACTTAAAAATTGTACCTCTGACAGAATCTTGCGGTTAAAATGAGGAGCAGGGGGAATTTTCGAAATCTGAATCAAACTTGATCACCTAAATAGAAGTAAAAATTGGTCGCTCTATCTATTATAGTCTCTGAGATCGACGCGTTCATACAGACAGTCGGACGGACATGGCAAATCAACTCGGGTGTTGATGCTGATCAAGAATATATATACTTTATATTGTCGGAGTTCATACTGGTGAAAATCCTGAAAGATTCCGGCTTGCGAAGAGCAAGCCGGATTCAGAATGGGCTCTTCGTGCACGGACCACATAAACACTTTGCGCATCTTGATCGAGCAATGCACCGGGTACAGATCAGACCTGCGCATGGAATTTCTGGACTATGCTAAAGCCTTCGACAGCGTAAGGAGGGAGTGCATATGGCATGGGTTGCGAAGGAGAAGGATACCGGAAAAACTTATTTCCCACATCAGAGCGACATACGACAGCGCTTCACGGTGGATTGCTTTCGCAATCTTTTTAAGTCCTGATTGGTGTTCGGCAGGGAAGTGCTCTGTCGCTCATTCTGTTTATAATGGTGGTTGCAGGCATGTTCGCTACAATGCGACCTGCTCCCAACATCAGCGGCATAAAGTCAATGACTACAACACTGCGGCATCTGGACTATGCAGACGATATATGCCTCCTGGCAAATTGGCTAAGCTACCTGGCAAATGCACTAGCCGACCTGGACACCTCACCTAAAGTGGCAGACCTCAAAAGCAACACGACGAAGACGAAAGCGCTCAGCATCCGCTCCGGACAATCCCATGCTCTGGTTTTGGACGAACAGCCAATTGAGCAAGTTCAGCAATTCAGCTATCTGGGTAGCGTAGCCGCAGTTGATGGAGGGACGGAACTCGATGTGGACTCGCGCCTGCAAAAGGCTGTTTGGCGATGCTCGTCGTATCCACACTGGCTCAAAATCAGGCTTTTCAAGTCCAACGTAGTGCCAGTGCTCTTATATAGTTCTTCCACTTGAAAATTAACATTTCCATAGTGGCAAAAATTCCAAACATTTGTAAACCGTATTGTGGCCTATAAGAATACGGAATTCCGAGCTCCTCAGTCGAGCGAATATGGAGAGTGTCGACACGATAATACGCAGAATGAAATGGAGCCGGATAGGACACACGTTGCGGAAAAATGAGAACAACATCGCAAGGAAGGCAATGGAGTGGAACCCGTTGGACGCTGGAGAGGATTAGTTGATGCCCTATGCTTCACTCGGGATTGGAAGAAGAAGATATTGTCGGAAATGCTTCCTTCTGGCTGTTACATACATTTGCACAACTTCATGATCCCCTTTTCCCACTTTTTAATGGGAACGGCGGACGAATGCCGATATGGGGCAAGCGCAGTAATACAAAGTTTTATGAAATGCTTTGATATCTTCATCGCGGGCAGTGTCTCAATTTGATTGATAAACTAATCACTGTGGGACAAGAGTGTGAGGTTACCTTAACAATACCAAAGTTGTCATTTTTTTTGTTTTTGGCATTTTTTGGCTATCTCAGCACACTATTTTGTTTTAAGGTTCCACTCGCGCAATAAATGACTTTTTCGTGGGCCCAAGCAGTTTTGAGTACGGAGGTACCGTGCTTAAGGGCGGTATCCACGGGTCGCAAAAAAAATTTCTTGTGAAAAAGTTGATATTCCGTAGATTCTTAAACTCGTTTACTGAAACTGAATAATTCATCTAATGGAGCTATTTGCAATATGTCAATGTTTCGTTCACCAGCTTCTTGTTCAAGCCTTGGAAAGCATCGATTTAGATCGGGTATTCCATTAATGAATAAATCATTAACTGCAAAAGCTGTTATCCCTGATATTCCTTTTACTAATGAGCATTTTTGATCATTCAATTTTATTTTAATATGTTTGTTGGCATCACAAAATTTGATTGCCTCGTAAATCATTGGTGTCTTTTCTTTTGTCAGTTGGTTGTTTTGTTTGTAAGTGATTGTATTTTTCTTTTTCGCGTCTGATCTTGTAGTTACTTTTTATGTATTACTATTCGATAATTCTTTGATGTCTTTAAATTCAATTCTTGATAAAGCGTCTGCTGTATAATTTTCACGTCCTCTGATTATGGGAATTGTTGAATTTTGGTGGAGATAGTTTGGTCGTAGTGTGAATAGATTGTGATTTTGGGCATAATCAAGTTTACAATTAAAAGTTTTAATGAAGTCAAGTCCAATTATTCCATCACATGGAATCGGAAAGTCATCTTTGACTACTTGGAAATTGTGCTGGATGGAAATGTTTTCGATTTCTAAGTTTAATGCAATTTCTCCTATTGATTGAACACTTTCCTGACGTATCCCATTTAAGCTAGTGTACTTTGCTGTGTTTATTTCTGTTGGATTAATCAGTTTACTTTCTTTTATCAAGCAGATATCTGCACCTGTGTCTAGAAGAAATTTAAGTAATTTTCTTTTGAGGTTAAAGAAAATGAAACTATTGTTGTTTAGACTTAGGGAGTATATTTTGTGTGTACTTAATTTGAATTCAGAGGACGTTCGGAGTTTTCCTGTTGATTATTTTCAGTTGCAACTCTTATATTGTTATATCTGTTTTGGTTATTATTGTTTCTATTATTATTATTATTATTATTATATCCGTTGTTTTGATTATCTGATGATCTGGTATTGTTATTATTGTTGTTATATCGGTTGTTGTTGTTGTTGTAACGGCAGGGTTGACTTTTTGTACGTAGTATGAAAAGAGAGAAAGAATAGGTTTGAAAGGAAAGTGGATGTTGAGTTAGAGACCCAGGTCCAGTTCGAGGAAAGTAGCAGCCTCGATTGGATGGGTCCAGAGTGTAATGGGTGTGAGTGTGGTAGGGTTCATTTGGCAATTAAACTTAAAAAAAAGTGTGTTGTGAGGGCTATTATTGCATTTAGGGTATGTGTCGGTGACTTCTGGGCTTATACGCGCTAGGTAGCTGTTCAACTGTCTGCTCTTCCCTGATCGTAGTTGAGCCAGCGTTGATCTTGACGTCCTGGGCAGTGTTTTCTCGCTGAGATTGATAGGTGGCGGCCTGCCTCCGAGTACTACATTTTGTTGTAGTGCTGCTACTGTGCTCTCGACCATGCACGTATGTGCGTCATTGCGAGCCGCAGTGCATTCGTCCTCATTTGGTGGGTAATTGGGGAGAAAACGCTCGATGTCGGGCTTGACTGTTCTAGATCGAATCGAACGGGTCTATCGCGTATGCTCATGGGGCCTTTGGTGCTGTTGTGGTTCGGGTGGTTTAGATCTTGGCAATTTATCAGGAATTGCTGCGTGAGAAGGGTGTTGTGTTGTTTAACAGGGAGGATCTCTAGCCACTCGGAGTGCTGCGTTTTGTACGGTTTGCAGGTTTCTCCACTGCGTGTCGCTTAATGACGCTGACCAGATGGGTGCTGCATAGTTTATAAGTGATCGTCCTATGGCTTTGAATGTGGTGGTGATCGTCTCCTTGTCTTTACCCCATCCACTTCCTGCTATTGCCTTTAATGCCGTGTTCCTGCTCCTGCCCTTCTTTGTAATGCTTTCTGCATGCTTGGAGAAGACATACAGCGAGTCAAATGTGACCCCCAGGATTCTCGGGTTATTGAGGGTCGGGATACTGTGTCCATCAATGTGTATATCCAGTATCTGTTTGACTTCTTTTGTCCACGTTGTTAGTAGGGTGGCCGATGATTTATTTGCTGACAAGGAGAGCTTTCGGCTATTAAAGAAATTGGCCAGTTCTGAAAGGTAGCTGTTGATCCTTCCTTCTAAGGTTTTGATGTCTGCCTGTTGTTGTGACTGTGCAGTCAACGGCATATGAGACCACCTTTACCTCATTTGGTGGCGTGGGGAGGCTGGCAACATAGTAGTTGAAGAGGATCGGTGACAGGACTCCGCCTTGCGGTACTCCTTGTTTTAGTTTCCTGTTTCCCGACTTGGCTCCTCTAAATTCTACGTGCGAATGCCTGCCTGAGAGGTAGTTGTGTAGCCATCTCTTGGTGTAATTAGGCAGTGAACTTTGCATTATGTCTTGCAGTTCTCCATATATTCGGGATATCCAGCGACCTCACACAGAGATTAAAGGTGTGTGTGAGGTATTCCAAGCCTTTAGGTCCTAGGTGTTTTAGCATTATAGTGGCAATACCGTCCGGCCCTATGGCCTTCGATGGCTTGGCATTCTTGATGGCTGCCATAACCTCTGCGGGTTCGAAGGTTTGCGGCTCTTCTTCAGACGTGCGTAGTTTGCGGAATGCTCTTTGCACAGCCCTTTTCCCTTTATCGGGCTTTGGAGGGTGGGTCACGAACTGCCTATTGAAGGCGGTCGCACATTTGGTTGGATTTGGTGGGGTGGAGTCTCCAAAGGACACCATAACTTGATCGCTCCTCTGTGGGTTGGTGAGGTGCTTTATGGAGCTCCAAAGTCTCTTGGATCCCATGTCCATCTCCTCGAGCTGTTGCAACCACTTCTCCTTGCGGAACTTATTGACGAGTTGGTCTATCTCTGTTCCGAGCGCAACAATACGTGGGTTAGAGGGGTCCTCTTTCCTAAGTTCGTCTTGGGTGTCAGCGAGTCTGGCGGCTTCTGGGGGAAACCAGGCCTCAGTTTTCGTATTCGCTCTGCCGGGATGCATTGCTTCCCTATCTTAGTGAGGACTCTCCTGAAGTTCTTCTCTCCTACGTTTGCAGTGTTAGGTGGGGGCAGGTCGGCAAATTCGGACTCAGTTTTGAATTCGAACTTTTCCCAATCAGTCTTGCCAAAGTTCACAAAGGTGTGTCTTTCAGATGTGATGAAATCGGCACTCTTTGTGACTTTGATTGTGATAGGGATGTGGTCCGAATTCAGCGCTATGTCCGCGTGCCAGGTCGTGTTCATTAGAAGAGCTGGGCTTACGATCGTAAGATCTGGTGAGCTTCTGCAAGTGGGGGTGATGCGAGTCGGGCCAAGAGCTGTTGTGGGCATTGAAATCTCCTAGGATTATTCGGTTTTCGCCTTCCAACATGTATCCGATGTTGGGCCTGTATCCAGGGTGGCATGCTGAGACGGGTGGTATGTAGACATTTAAAATGTCTATTTCGTCATTGCCTGTTTTGATTGCGATGCCCTGAACTTCCAGATGCTCATCTTGGTTGGTGAGGTACAGTGGACGATAAGCGACCGAATTATGAACTATAAAGGCGAGGCCTCCGCGTTTATTACGGTCTCTATCTGCTCGTAGTAGGGTGTAGTTGGAAGAAGAGATAAGTGGACTTCTGCTGGTTAGCTTCGTTCCCTGCAGTGCCGCTATCGTTATCTTCTTGCGTGCCATATAGTTGGTCACCTCAACTATCTTCCTTGATAGGCCGTTGCAGTTCCACTGCAGGATGGTGAAGTCCTTGTTTTTGTTGGCTTCTGCATCTGTGTCTCTGGTAGGCTCTGGTAGGGATTGTTGTTGTGTGACTCGGACTGCTGTTGTTGTCGCTCCTTATGGGAATCGTGAGGTTTGTGGGGGTTGTGATTCTGATAGCTACATCTAGTACATTGGTGGGGGCTGTACTTGGTTGCCTGGCGCATTTGGGGCAGTTGTACGTTGCTGTGTGTTCGCCCCAGTTGTTAAGACCGGAGCATTTGAGGTGGCACCATTTATCACACGAGTAGCAAAGTACAGAACATACCCCTCTAGTGATCCTTACATCGCAAACAGCGCATGGATACACTCTAGGCCCTGGGTTACTCTCAACATCACCGGCGCGGAGTAGAAGGAGACTGAGCAAGCATGCCGGTGTTGCTTGCTCAGATAGTGAAAAAATATAGGATAGAAAGAAAATAAAGATGGAGTGTACATACTTGTCTTCTCTTTTGCCGGGAGTCGCAATCCTTGGGCAGTGTGTTGAGCACTGCGTGGGTTCCGGGACATAGACCCGATTGCGTTGGGAACCCGTTATATCGGTTGTTGTTATTATTGTTGTATCTGTAATTTTCATTGTTTTTGTTATAACTATTGTTGTTCCAGTTTCTTTGACCATTATTGTTGTACTGCCATTGATTATATTGCCTGTTAAGGTTGTTGAAGTCTTGTCTCGTTAAGAGGATTGTGCTGTTTTGGCCAGTTGCGTCTGTGCAACTACTGACAAATTTAGAAACAACTTCATTCATGTTACTAAATTGTCACGCTTCCATTATTGTTTAGACTTTTTCTATTGTGCAAGTATGCGTAATTGCTTTTCAGCTGTCTGAGTAGCGTATTTAGTGGCTATTTCAGGTTTTAGCTCGTCTAGAATATATGCTCGAGTGAGTGCTGTTGTTAAATTTTCAAGCTCTGTCGCATATGCAGTAGCTGATTTTCCGTTCTGTCTCATGCTCATCATCTTAGCTTCTAAAACTCCTACTGATTCTCCCTTAATATTATTTTTAAGCTTTAATATTATTTCGCTAATTGTCTTTTCGTTCGTAATCAATATTCTTGAGTCTCCCTTTAATTTTGTCTTAATGAAACGTACAGCTGTCGCTTCATGTGGTTCTTTAATGTCATCTAAAAGTTCAAGAGAGTCTATAAAACTTTGTAAGTTTTGAGCCTTTCCATCAAAATCGTGAACATGCCTTGAGGCTGAGCTCAGAAATTCAAGAGGTGTTTGTGACATATTGTTTTCCTTTGGTTTTTTTTTCGATATCAATGGGTAGCTGTTCTTCTTCTTCTAGTCCTAAATCTGTTTCTTCTTCCATAGTATTAAATTCATAACTGGCTGGGCTCTCTAGTTGCTTAGTCAAGAATGCTATTATATGATGTTTACTCGTAATATATTCTAAGTTATTTCTAAAAAGTAAGAAAGAATCATTTGCCTGTAGTTCCTGTAGTGTATTGAATTCAGTATAGTCTGGTCTTAATATTTCTCTAATTTTGTTAAAGTTCTCAAATAATATTTCTAAATGTTTTCCCACAGTTATTGATCTAATTGGTATATTTTTGTTAAGGCATTTGTAAGACTTCTAAAAATGTTCTTTGTGAGTTTAGATTATATTTTGAGTAATTGCCCAATCCATATATGTATAGTCTGGTCTTAATATTTCTCTAATTTTGTTAAAGTTCTCAAATAATATTTCTAAATGTTTTCCCACAGTTATTGATCTAATTGGTATATTTTTGTTAAGGCATTTGTAAGACTTCTAAAAATGTTCTTTGTGAGTTTAGATTATATTTTGAGTAATTGCCCAATCTATATATTATTGAGGAAAAAAGTTGTTGACTGAAAAAAAAATTTTGGAACTCTTTTTAGTTAGGGCTCCAGCCACTGTGCTAAAATTTTTGAACTATTTTTACTTTGACTTCTAATCACTGTGCAGAAATATTTTTTCAACTCATTTTAGTTAGCCTGCTAACCACTGTGCGCCGATCATTTAGCTCCGAAAGCTTCTCAAGCTGCAGCTCTGTTTGAAAGCTCCTTTTTATACCCTTGCAAAGGGTATTATAATTTTGCCCAGAAGTTTGCAACGCATAGAAATATTCATTTCCGACCCCATAAACTATATATATTCTTGATCAGGGCGTCGAGCTGAGTCGATTGAGCTTTGTCCGTCCGTCTGTCTGTCCGTCTGTCTGTCCGTCTGTCTGTCCGTCTGTCTGTCCGTCTGTCTGTCCGTCTGTCCGTCTGTTTCTACGCAAACTAGTCTCTCAGTTTTAAAGCTACCGAGCTGAAATTTTGCACAGAGTCTTCTTTTTACTGCACGCTGCTAATATGTCGGAACCGACCGGATCGGATGACTATATCTTATAGCTGCCATAGGAACCATCGGTCAAAAAATGGGTCTTAGTGAGAAAAGCTTTTTTGTTTTCAATGTTAGCGGCCTTAAACTCCATCATTATTAATATTATATGCTTTCAAACAAATTTGCAAATTTTGGTCAAAATCGGATGACTATAACATATAGCTGCCATAGAACCGATCGGTCGAAAAATGGGTCTTAGTGAAAAAAACTTTTTTGTTTTCAAGTAAATCGTTCTTAAAGTCGGTGGTTCTTAATATTAAACGCTTTCCAACTAATTTGAAAAAGTTGATCGACATCGGGTGACTATATCTTATGGTTGCCATAGGACCGATCGGTCGGAAAATGAGTCTTAGTGAGAAAAAACTTTTCTGTTTTAAATTTTATCTTTCTTAAACTCCTCGATTGTTAATTTGATATATTTTCAAAAGGATTCGCGAAATTTGGTCGAAGTCAGATGTTTATCTGTCGGTAAATGGGTTTTTGTTAAACAATTTTTAGATTTTTATGTAAGCGTTCTTAGACTCTGACATTTCTAAAACAGCATTTGCAAGGGTATAAAAACTTCGGCACAGACGAAGTTAGCTTGGCCTTCTCGTTAGTTTTGTTTTGGTTCCCTTACTGCAATTTTGTGAATGGAAAATTTTTTCTTTGGGGTTCTTTAAATTTTGTTTTTTTTTATTTTTGAATCAATTCATTTTAATATATGTATGCAAGTGTAAGAAGTATGTATGTATGTACATATGTGTCTATAAGTGTATAATTAATGTATAAATTCGTGTGTAAGTGTGATTATGTATAAATATATGTATGTATATGTTTTTATTTTGTTGCGTTTTTATACCCGTTACTCGTAGAGTAAAAGGGTCTCTAAAGTCGTGCAAATGTATGTAACAGGCAGAAGGAATCATTTCCGACCATATAAAGTATATATATTCTTGATCAGCATCAACAGCCGAGTCGATATAGCCATGTCCGTCTGTCCGTCCGTCTGTATGAACACCTAGATCTCAGAGACTAGAAGAGCTAGAGCAACCAAATTTGAAATGTCGACTCCTATTGTCTGCACGCAGATCAAGTTTATTTTCAATTTTTGCCACGCCCCCTCACGCCCCCGCAATTTGGAAAAAACGTCATATCTCCTACAGTTTTGATGATAGATGGTTCGTACTTTCTAGAGATATCTAGTTCTTTAAATTATTTATCGATTTGCTGAAGGAATGATAAAGATCGGATGAACGATACTCAAGTTATGAGCAAAAAACGATCAGTTAACACCCACCACCCACCCCACTCATAACCTAAGCATTGCGTTCAGCAGCAATCTTAGTGAGAGAGAGAGAGAGAGAGAGAGAGAGAGCGAGTTAAAAAATGTTGCATACTTTTCGGCTGACCCACCTCAGGCATACAGTAAGGCTATTAAACATTTGTTTCCATGAGTAACGGGTATATCGAAGTCGGTTAGAGCCGACTTTAACTTACGCTCTCGTTTTTTTTTGTTTATGATGCGAGGGCGAATATCGCCGTACCGCTAAGTTGCCGTTAGGCACTCTTATTTATTTTTGCATTTGATTTTTGCTTTGTGTTATTTTTGTTGTTGCTGCTTCTGGATGGCTGCTGGCTTCTCGGCTGCTGCTTGCTTCCTTCTCTGTTGCTGCTGGTCCAGGACTTCAACTTGCAGCCACAGTGCGGAAGCTTCCTTCCAAGGCAGGGGAGGATCGGTGTTGATACGGGCAAGGAGTGCTGCCCTTTGGCGCCGTAATTTGGCGGTTACTCCACCTCTCCGTTTTGGAGTCCTGACCACTGGGATCTGGGTCAGGCGCTCCTCTTCCTTGCGCCTTCTATCTTGGGCGGCCTGTATTGATGGCTGCCTTGCCCTATACTCCTCTATAGTTAGCGGCTTGGGTCCGGCCCGTGGGTTGGCTTCCAGAGCGCGTTGGACAGCGATTTTGTGGTCGTTAACCATGCCTTTGACAGGATTTTTTTCGAATTTTTTTTAAATTCTTGCCGATGTTAGGCAGGATCGCCATGTAGGAGGCGGTTTGAGGTTTTAACCTTGAGTGTTTATTAAGGGCGCAATGCCCCAGTACCAATCTGTTTACATTGATTCTTATGGACTAGGTATGCTTACATGTGTTAAAAGAGATCTTAATGCTAATCTTATGCTAGGCTTAATTACGGTACTTAGGAATATATCTTACTTGCTTTTACTTATATGGGCCAAAGCTTAGATAAGAGGCTTTAGAGTAGAGCTTTTGGCTTGAAGCTTTTAGGGTTGAGCTTTGATAATGAAGCTTTGTTAGTTAAATAGTGAGCTTTGTTCTAATGCATAGTGGCTGCCATAAGTTATCCTATGTTTTGGTTTTTTGTTTTTTGTTTAAAATATTTCATAATTATTGAAGAATGTAAATTTTTGTTCTCTATGCACGATGTTTGCACTTCGTTTATGATGTGTGCCAGTTTTAGTAACATGGTTATTAGTGTTGTTTTTCCATGAACATTGGGCTTGTTTTGTGAACGATAATTCACGAACGGAATCGTTCAAAACGGAGTCTGTTTGTTCTGAGTCTTAGAAGGTGGTTTTGTTCTTGATGAAGGGAATGGATTAGGGGTTGTTGACCCTTGCTAAAATAGGATAAGGGTGGATCATATGAAATGATGTTAATGAAGTTAGCAACGATTAGTTCAGGTACAATGAACACCGCGGTTATCTTAAATTACATGTCGCATCTATTTTACCCTTTGCCCGTTCCAGTTCTGTATATTCACTCTCCGCCCCAGGCTACGGCCGTGTGTCATTTCCGTGCAACGAAACTGAATTCAGTTATTGCTTCCTGCAGCGCTGAAGCCTCGTTGCAGTTGCAGCGCTGTCATTTCCGTTGATGCCAAACACACATACACACACACACACACTTTGGCTTTTACCTCCATTAATTGGCGCTTCAAATTTTTGGGCAAAGAATTCTGGAAATTGTTTTTCAATTTTTTGTTTGCGCTATTGTTGCACATCCGTTCATTATGCATCCAGAATGGGGAGAAAAACCGCATTGATTTCCGCAATTTCATTGAATTACATTTAATTTTTAATGGGCTTCTTCAATTTCGGCTTTTCGAATACGTGTGCGGTTTGGCATTGCTGGTTGGCCCACAGTTTCTTTCTAATTAGAATTTGTGCAACATTTTGGTTGTGACTTATTATTGGGTTGGCAGTCAATTGACCCAAATAATTGGAAAACAAATTGTGAATGAGCGTGTAATTAGATCAGTGACAGGCAGTTTGCAGAAGAAGCCTCGTGCAATATGTCGACTGAACCCATAAAGGCTCCACAAGTAGGGTTGTCCCGCGGCGAGAGAGGAGTTTGGCGAAGCCATTACTAATTGCCAGCCTGGGAATATTGTGGAAGTTCTAGTCCCAGGTCAACTAATGCCTACAAATTTGCCTTTGCAGTCACCCCCAAATAAAACAGCTGGCCAGCCACACCTGCAACCGGCAAAGCTGGAGCGGCAAGGCAGCAGCTACTGTGCTAAAGGACAAAGTTTTTGTTAGTCCAACTTTCGGACCTTTCTCTCTGTGTCAAAGTGTCTGTCCCTCCTCCTAATGACACGTTGCAGTGGCAGCCAGCAAAACTACATAATTTTTAAAAACTACAATAACAATGCAACGGCTGCTGCTGTCGTCTGCCGTTAATGGTGCCTAAAAAGTATGCAAACAGACAGACAGTCAGACAAAAGCTCGGAGCGGAGTACATGACATTTAATAGTGCCAACTGTTGTCGAACAACAAATGCCCCAACTGCTCCAGCCAAACCTCACTCGGTCATTGTGTCAGCTTGTCAGTTAGTTTTTCCTAGTCCTGCCCCCCTCCTGCCGCGCTGTGCCTGTCTGCTGCACAAAATGCCCAATCCAAGCTGCGGCCCTACCAACTGACCGACTAACTCATTCATTACTTGTCACCTCCAATGGGCATGAATAGAAATAGACAGAGAATTTCCTTTTCTTAACATAGAAAATAGCAAGGTGCCGAGAGAGAATCGCAAAGTGGCCATCGTAATACAAAAACGCAAGGTGCCGATATAGAAGTGAAGTGACCGTCACGAGCGTTATTTCGCAAGCCGCCACAGAAGTGTACGATCAAAGAGTCTGTCGGTACCAAAAAGTATACTGAGAATAGGCTGAGCTGTATTAGCAATTTTGAAAGTGTACCCAAAAAAAGTGATTCCTAAAATTTCAAGAAACTGGTTTTTATTACCTAAAGTTTTATTTCTACGCAATCATTGCCTAAAAAATGATAAATTTAGCCTAGAACTGAACATTTTTGGTAAACAAAATTTAGGAATTTATGTGTTTAAAAATAGGTCGATTGGCTAAAAATATTTTGAATCACAAAACGGAAATTTTATATTGTTTCCGAGTTAATTCGGTAAAACAAATGGCATGTACATTTGAAAATGCTACAACACTGAAGTTACGTCAGAGCTTAAGCCCTTTAAATTTTTATTAAGCTTTAATTTTTTATACTCTGTACCGAAGGTAAAGTAAGTAAAATTGGCTCAAACAGCACCTCCAGGAGGGCCAGGGCCCAGCTTCTCTCATATATAGTATATTACATAGAGTATATTAAGTTTGTGCAAAAGTATGTAACAGGGAGAAGGAATCGTAATCCGACCCTATAAAGTATATATATTCTTGATCAGCATCAACAGCGGATTCGATATAGCCATGTCCGTCTGTCCGTCTGTCTGTCTGTCCGTCCGTCCGTATGAACGAAGAGATCTCAGAGATGGTAAGAGATAGAGGTTTGACATGTATGGGGCATATATTTCTTATATTTTCAGGCAGATCAAGTTTATTTTCAATTTTTGCCACGCCCCCTCCCGCCCCCGCAATTTGGAAAAAACGTCATATCTCCTACAGTTTTGAAAATAGATCGTTCGTACCTTCTAGAGATACCTTGTAAACAAAATTATTTATCGATTTGCTGAAGGAATGATAAAAATCGGATGAACGATATTCAAGTTATGAGCAAAAAACGGCCAACAAACACCCCCCACCCATCACCACAGCATTCCATTGAACGGCAATCTTAGTGAGAGACAGAGAGAGAGTGAAACTTAGAGATGAGCGCGTATAACTCGTGAGCAAATGCGAGCTGCGACCTTAAGGGTACAGAGTATGTTATAGTCGGGCTTGACCGACTCTCTTTCTTGTTTGTGGTTACATTTTTGCTTTTTGAAAGAAAGGTTAAAAATTCATGCTTAAATTTGTCCCTTTAACGTTTGACATGAAGTTAATAGCTGAGGAGCTATTGAATTTTACATGAGGGAACTTTAGAATTTTTTCCTATCATTTATGCACATAATGTTGACATGAATAATTAAGGAAAATTTGAAATTTATTTAAGCTGGCCATTTATTTTCATGTTCATTTAAATACATTAAAAATGCTTCCAGCAAGCTATCGTTCGTTAAAATCTGTGGACAAACGTTACATAAATTTAAGCAAGCTTGACCGAAATTTAGCCAACGGCCTATGGTTCATTATTTTAAAACCGAACGGTTTTCAGATTAACCATTTTTGATTTCAATAAAAAAAATCCAAGATTAAAATTAGTGTCACATGTTACTGTCAAACATGTTCAGTTTGGTCTATAACACTGGGCAACAAGGTCGAGTATATTGAAGGGTTGGGGGTGATACTAGATGATTTTCGTGTGCTGAACACGATTCTGTTTTCAGAAATGGTCCATCACGTCGAGATTTTTAGTAATTTGAGCTCAAAGTTAGAAAAATTGGAATATTGACCCTTTTCAAACGCGTTTTCTGGGGAACCTATACTTTTGTTTTGAATTTTGTTGATATTATCGTAAATTTCTATTTATTAACTTTAAGATAAACTATTCCAAAGAATTGTACGATTTTTTTAAGCGAAGATATACCATTTTGAAATTCAAAATTTGAATATATAGTCTCGATAATAATAAAAAACCAAAACTGTCCACTGCACAAAAGTATGCCATGCAGATAAAGTACAACCGGCTAGTAATTTATATAGAATTTCAAAGAACATTTTCAACAATATATTGGGTTTTTGTGAACTGGGATACAATTACTAAAAATATTAAATCTGCATTGGAAACAAGAAAGAAAGTCGGTCAAGCCCGACTATAACATACTCTGTAGCCTTACACTCGCATTTGCTCACGAGTCAAACTGCCATTTAACACTCCCCACCCCCGCCACCCGTAACCTCAACATTCAGTTCAAGAGAAGCAATCTTAGTAAGCGAGAGAGATAGAGAGAAACTATTAGAGCGCACAACGCGGTGCGCTCACTAAGTTTCTCTCTCTCTTTCTCTCTCGCACTAAGATTGCCTGTGTTGAACGGTTAGGGAATGTTGCTGTGGTTACTGGTTGTGGGGTGGGTAGTGTTAACTGGCCGTTTTTTGCTCATAACTTGAGTATCGTTCATCCGATCTTTATCATTCCTTCAGCAAATCGATAAATAGGGTGGATGCGGAGGGGAGGGTGCGTGTCAAAAATTGAAAAAAAACTTGATCTGCCTGCAATTATAAGTAATATATGTCTCATACATGTCAAACCTCTATCTCTTACCATTTTTGTGATCTCTTCGTTCATACGGACGGTCGGACAGACAGACAGACGGACATGGCTATATCGACTCGGCTGTTGATGCTGATCAAGAATATATATACTTTATAGGGTCGCATTACGATTCCTTCTCCCTGTTACATACTTTTGCACAAACTTAATATACTCTATGTACCTTGAGAGAAGCTTGGCCCTGGCCCTCCTGGAGGTGCTGTTTGAGCCAAGTTTACTTACTTTACCTTAGGTACAGAGTATAAAAATCGTAGAATTGTTTGGGATAGTTAATTTCAAAGTTAAGGAGTAGTTCTTTCCGAAAATATCAAAGAAAGTCAATACAGAAGTATAGGTTCTCTACAAAACGCCTATAATAAGAGTCACATAAGGCGTTTTCTGTATCTTCTGTACCACATCTGAAAACAGATTCGTGTTCAGCACACGAAAATCATCTAAAATCACCACCGACCCTTCAATATACTGGAAAAATTCTAATTTTGTTGCCTTGTGCAATTTAACCATGAATCGACTTACAAACGAACAACGCTTGCAGCTTCTAAAAAAATTTGAGCTGCAGCATTTGCTGCCACTGTTGAATGGTTGGTAAATATAAAAAATACAAAATTCATACTCTAACAAGAGGTATACATTTTTTATAAACGCTGTAATACAATATCGGCACCTTGTATACCTAATTGAAAGGAATATTGCGGATGCCATACCAAATATTGGCGACCGAGCTGAGTTTCGAGATAAACTCTTTCAGTGCAAGAAAGTTCTGGTAACTAATTTAGAAAACCATTGCTATTAAATTTTGCGTAATTCTTTTTCGAAAATGTTTACTTAACATGGATGGGCAAAAACGCAAGATTTGAAATTCAATTACAAGAGAACCATGGTCGACCGCCAACTATTTTCTGCACGTAAGTTCTTCATAATTCGTGGAAGAGCTGCAAAACTATCGATGGTGACGCTATTCGATTTTCGGTAGTTTTTAGACAAAAAGTCGATATTATCGATAATATCGGTTTATCCTCAAGCAAATAGAAGAATAAACAAACGCATATTAGCTCCATTTATTTTAATAAATACTTTAAAGTAGAATGATTGATAACTTAAATTAAATAATTATTTAAAAAAAAAAATTCCTTTCATAAATTAATGAGACCTTTAGACACCAATTTTTATGTATGAATAAACTTAAATGATGACGTCTTTTCATACATTTTTTAGATCTTGTAAATTCAAGTTTTTGTTAATAAATAACAGCATGTCCACACTTTTCGCTTTTAAGAAAGCCCGTTTATCACTTAAAATGCTTCCAGCTTTGCTGAACTTTCTTTCAGATTCTGTTGATGTGGCAAGCACGCATAGAAAACGTCTAGCACCCGATTTAAAAGGACTATTGGTTGGGAAGCACTGAAACTAAACGTACATACTTACGCATATCATCTTAACTTTCATGTTCCATGGAATGTGCGTTCTCTAATATTGACACATATTAATGATGACATCTGATCGGTTGTTCCTAGTCTTTGTAGCTAGTCACGAACTGGAACAATGGTTTAAAGGAAGCGGCTTTTCAAAAGGTGTCGGCGGCTCTGTATCAAGGATTGCCTGTTGTGGTGGACCTCAGACTGCAGGCAGTTATTGAAAAGGTGCTCAATTTTCTTACCTAGGTAAGGTAAAAGGTAAACGTCAAAAAATATACCTTGGTAAGGTAAAAGGTATCCGGATTTTCAAGTACCTAGGTAAAGGTAAAGGTTAAAAAATGTACTTTTATATTTAAGAGCGTGGTTCATTCATTTTTATTAGTAATGAATATTAAAAAAGCAAGAGTTTTTCAAGAGTTTTGATTTTTTAAACTTTCATGTGTTTTCCGGATTATCTCGAAAACTATCGACGGTAGGGGAAAAACATTATAGGGTATTATCATCTATATATAGTACTTCAAAATTATAGCCATTAATAATTTTTGGAAATAAAAAAAAAGTTGGGGTGGCCGAGTTGACATGGAATATCCCATATATACTTTATATGGTCGGAAATGTTTCCTTCTGCATCTATGTATATGCACGAAGTCGATAAAGCCATAGTTGTCAGTTTGCCTGTATGAACTCGTCGATCTCTGAAACTATAAGGTGTACACCAATCAATATTCACGAATTTGTGGCTCTATCCAGACCAAGACTTCGAAATTTCCGCCCGTTATCGTTCAACCCATTTTTAGATCATCCGATCCTTTGGCGGATTGATAAATAATGCTCTCTACTACATATCTGTAGAAGGTACAAACCATCTTTTTGTATATAACAAATATTCTGGCTGTTACATATATTTGCACAATCCTATTATACTCTACGTACCTTTAGTACAGACTATATATATATTAACGAGAAGGCTAAGCTAACTTCGTCCAGTTCATGTCTTCATCACAGGGAGCGTGATCTCTACTTTACGAGATGCTAGATTTTCTTCGCGAATAGCGGCCAGTCGACTAGCATTTTGCTCGTAACTGATGCGAGCTCTATCACGGGACGCCTGCCGTCGTTCCTCCTGCGACATTGAAGACACTCACTCACTCACACTTTCAACAATTTAAGCACATAAATAAACAAACAAATAAGTTCGTTTCAGTCTCGTAGCTCAAACTCGACTGCCACCTATCATACATTTATTCTACTAGAAAAGTTCCTACGCCTACTAGGAAAGTTGTAAAATTGACTCTTCGACTGATCGTTCCTATGGCAGCCACAAGAAGTAGTCATCCGATTCGGGCGATTGCAACATATTAGCAGCGTGCAGTCAAAAGAAGACTCTGTGCAAAATTTCAGCTCGATTGCTACAGAACTGAGGGACTAGTTTGCGTAGAAACAGACAGACGGACGGACAAAGCTTAATCGATTCAGCTCGTCACCCTTATCAAGAATATAAATGGTTTATGGGGTCGGAAATGAATATTTCTATGCGTTACAAACTCCTGGGTCAAACATGGGTACTTTTTGATATAAATTAGATCGGACGATTCACTCTATAAGATTATATCAAAAGCTGCCACGATCTGATTTCATGAATGTTGGAATTCTGAGGTGGGATAAGACATCCGAATGGTCAGCCCTTACACGGAGAGCCAGGCTGGGTTGCCAGCGCAACACTCTTCAACGCGCTCTAAATATATACTTACCAACAATTTATATGGAGGACGGTACTGAACTTGAGTTCCGTTAAATCGAACGTATTGACAACTGAACTAATCCAACATACATATGTCGTTAGCATTTCCATGATCTGTAAGAAATAACTCCCACAAGTGCCATCCCACAAAATAAAAATATCACATCTGTTTCACTGATGTTTTACATGTTATTTATTTACTTTCCTTTGTCATAATTTAATTTATATTTATGGTTTGTTTCCAGTTTATATATATATATATATACTTGAGTCTAAGTTGTTTTCTTTCATTTGAATTCCACTTCTTCTCCTTTGGTTGCTTTTTACTGCCTAATTTCATGGTGCAAGTAAATGCGTATTAATTTACTTGTACATATATCATTATACAATAATATATATGTATGTATGTATGTTAATAATAAATTATATTTATAATTAATTACAATAAATTGCATAACAAAAATTAGTTTAACTTCGTTCGTATCAATTAATTATGTTTATTTTAATTTTTGTTTCTTTTTTTTTTTGTGGTATACAAATAGAAAACAATTCAAATGTGTTTAATGGATAATGCTTGTCAATTTTTATTTTTTTGTAATTTGTGTGCAAGTTTTATCGCCCATTAGGGGATATGCTTGAAAGTTTGCGGTCAGTTTTAAATATACAAAATATATTTGTAGTTTTTTATATGTTAAAAAATTCTATAATTAGTTGCATAGTTAATTCGTTCGATTTGTATGCCGTTGATTACTTTTGTGTAGAGTTGTAATGGGTAATTGTATGATGAAGATTCTTCTTTGTTTTTACATTAGCTTTTAATTATGTTGACTGTCGAAATGTTTGCTAGTTAGGGCTGTCTGACTTATCGTGTATAACAATTGCTATTATTCAATAAATTTAAGAAATTCGTTATTCGTTTTCCATTTAAGTACCTTAAACCATTTGTCATACTCAATTTAGTTTTGGTTTCTAGAGAAGCTCATTCGACCGTTATTTTTTAGGGATAGAGAATTGTTAAAATGCTTTACTGCTTCAGCTCTTCCAGAGCTCCCGTCTTCTTATTCTTCTTGACCTGGGCATATAGTGAGGCGGCCTTGTAGTTGATGGGCCCATAGTGCTGACTCTCGAGATCGGCATAGATGAATTCATCATCAAAACTGGCTGCATTCAAGGGCTGTTTGGTGGTTGATTTGGATTACTTGAAATCGCTGTTACATAACTGTTTGCCAAATTTTATAACAATCGGGGGTTCATCATGCACATTAATAATCTATAACGCCTGTCGTGGGATTAATTTCGAAGCAAGCATTAAAGAAGTGTGTGCTAGCGTAGAGAACGATTTCAAGAATCGCAACGACAGTTGAAATAAATTATTAACATTAGACAAAAAATATCATACCTTGTTTTCTTGTTTCACAAAAAACATTTAGCTCGAAAGTTAAACAAAAAGAATTTAGAATATATAAGTATTGCTGCCTTTGTATGGATCCTCAAAATCGGACACTTGCTATAAGAAATCACAATTTATTTTGTTCGTTAAGAATTTCAGAACACACTTGTGAAAGAAAGTTGGATTAGTGTGAATAGCAACAGCATGCAATGGAGTTTGAAATCCCCCTAATGCTGATTTTATATGCCGCTCGAGGGAAATTTTGGAACTTAGCTTTGGTATTTGAAATGATCTTAACTAAAACTTAAGCTAAGTGTATAAATAATTTTAAAATATGCTTGGCTTCGGTTTGTTTTCAAATGAACTATAAAATGATTTCTGGGAGTATATTTTGTAAGTTTATGTACACGCGCATAGCTACTTCAAACTTAACACACACACACACACAGTCACACAGTTGCCTTATTAAGTACTCCTTCTTAGTTGATCTAAATTACTTTATGGGTTAGCACTTAAGCTTTTTCTACAATTAGTTTCTATTTTTGTAATTAAAAGTAAGTATGAATTGTTTAATGCTAGCATAATTTAGCTATTTACACTAAAAATAGGTGCCAGAACAAAGTTAAAACTTTACTCAATCGAATTCGGGGCATTAATACTGCGATTAAATAATAAATGTGTGATTAAGTATGATTGGTGTTGAATGAATTCACAATCAAATGTTTGTTTTGTTTTTTAGTAAAATGTCTATTTGGTTGTTCCATAATTTTTAGATGTACATATTTGAGTATTTAACCAATTTTGAGCTCCAGGTGTACAGAAATATGCAACCGGTGAATGGCATATTTTCAAAATCTAAATACTTTAGTATTTACCCAATGCAAATCTAATTTTTTTTTTTGACAGACTATCTATCAATTAAGATTGTGGTAAAGCCTAGTTAATTAAGTAGATTTATCAAGTGCATTCTTGAGGAATAAAAGCACGATTCAATACTGTTTCAAAAATAGAATGTTTAATTGAAAAACAAACAAAATAGTTTCGTGCCCAAAAACTTTCGCTGCGATTTTCTGTGAATTTTAGATGTGATGGACTTCTTAAGTACCTATAGCGAATAACGCATTCAATGTCACAAGCTTGTTAATATGACCATCTATTTTCGAAAGTTCCAATTATGGTTCCGAAAATGTATCGATTGGGCTTCGGTTACTTGGTAATTGAGGCAGCAAAGAGACTCTAACCAATTGTGAACTAACCATCATATATATAACTTTCTATATTTGCTTATTAATACACTGCTCCCTAAAACCGGTCTTAAAAGGGTAAATGTTCATAACTTGGACATTTTACCACATATTTTTTTCGACGTCTAATTGATGTATCTTTATGTCCATGACAATAAACTGATGATCATATATTTATTCAAGTTTTTCTGAAGTTTTTTATTAAGTCAGAATATCGCAAGAAATTTGCTTAACGCCGACGACATTGCACTCCTTGCAGACAGTCCCAAAAGCCTTTAATTCATGCTGGACAAGCCGTACGAGAACTGCCAAAATTTGGACCCCCAGATCAATGACTCAAAAACTAAAGTGATGGTCATAAGAGACCACAGGGGTCGCCCAGCACAGATCGAAAACTTGTCTCTAAATCTAGGAGGCACTCTAACGCCGAACATGTCGGAGCAGAGAAACTAAGAGACGCAAAGACTGCCATCAACAGTACATGGAAGCAGTTTTTCAATAAGCGAAACGCACTTACAAGTACAAAATATAAACTCTTTGAGGGAACAGTAAACACGATAATGTGCTATGGAGTACAAGTCTGGGGCTATGAAGAATTTGAGGATGTGGATCGACTCCAAAGAGTACTTTTATTAAACGTATATTCTGACTACCCTTTAATACACCGCATTATGCCATCCATTTAGAAACTGGCTTACCACCAATGTATATCGCCTGCCTCCAGGCAGGAAAGTTCCAGATTGCCGAGAATCTTAGCCAACCAGCTGTGAGAGTTTAGAAAAAAGTTCAATGTATTTTCGAAAGTCATCTCGACTCCACTAGGAATAATCTCAAAATATTCTGCTGCAGAGGATTGGAAATGAAAGTTGAAATCTTTATAAAAGTAGAGTGGAGATTAGCACCACAAGAAATCTATACCGAAAAGTCAACCATGCTTTAGAGGATGCAAACTATTTTCATGACAAAAAGAACACTGATACCATCAGCGCGATTTTCCGGGCCCGTATCGAAATGCCAGCACTTAACTATGCCCCATATACACGTTCTACAAACACAATATGTAGCCTTTATAATCTACGGGAACGAAATGACGTCCAGCATTTCATCGCAATTTGCCCGATGCTGCTCGTGTTACGGGCTTGACATCTACAGAGCTTAGTACTATCTGAGACGGAAACACGAGAGCAAGGTTCCCCAAGCAGAGAGCGCGAAAATGTGAGTGTGTCTCTCTCTAACACACAGTGATGCATGACTTCAGCAAGCATTTGGTGTGAATTGACGAGTATGTTCGTTTCCCAGGGGCTATGGTTGGGGAACTCTGCACTCTGAGTGGATGAAAGGAAGAAACTGGAGGATGCTAGCAGTCTACCTTTCTCACGCCTTACTGTATCGGCAATAACAATAATGTGTAACCGTCACTACCTGAAATTTTTAAAAATCATTTTATTGGTTATGTGGGACCCTTACTAATGCATTCGGGAACAGAAAAAAAGTTTAAAGTTCTTTTCACAATAGCGAACTGTTTCTGGTTCACATTTAGGTTCAGCAGGTCATTAGGTGAAGAGGTTAGGTTCCAGTTCTGGTCTAGGAGAGGTCTTGAAAAGAACCGGTTCTGGATTGGTTTGCAGCCTTGACAAATATCTAGAAGTCCAAACTTCTGTATTCCACAAGTCCCATATTATCTTTTTATCAGAGGTCGCAAAAATCGGTCCTCCGTTTACCTTTGTCAAAAAATAACACTTTTGGCCCGCCACATTGAATAGAAGTTCCAAAATAATCTTTAACAGCGGTCACTGCTTCTCTTTGGTTGTGAGAGGAGAAAAGCAAATTTTTTTTGCTTTTTTTCCTCTCATGTCTGCCTGGGACCTTTTGGCAAAGTTCACGCATTCAAGAAGGCTTCTTCGTATGTATGCATCGGTGTGTAAGGCTCGGCTAGCAATATGAATGTATGCGACGAACTATAGCGCTCTCTCGTTCTCTGTCGCATGGACTCTTTCCCTGCTTATGTTAAACGCTGGCGCAGCTCTTGAGTCTGCAACCTTTTCAAATAAAATTTTGCCAGTTTAGTCTTCGAAAAGCACGAATTTTAAAACCAAGTAACTGAGTTGGGACTGTTATTCGGTTGCTGACAGACTGATCAGTGCTGTGTGGTCAACGCACTCAACAGTGAGCGCGATAACAGAACACATTCGGTCGAGGGAAGCCCGAGCCCGTTTTTTCTATGGTTTTTCGGTCAGTGACGTGAGCAGAGTGAACTGAAAAAAGGGTTGAGAGTTATTTACGAGCTATGCTTTTTATCAATCCTGCCAATCTTAAAATATTCGAAACTTGTCGCTTTGGTGCCAAAGCTTCTATGGGTCCAGCGGGTTCTTCAGGTTCGTCTCTTTGCTTTGGAAGGAATATTGCTATAAAATTTACAAAAAATCGCTGTCAAAAGTTAACGAATTTCGGGGAAGTCGGTATTCTTCGAAAGCAGAGGGCAAAAGCGTCAGTAATGGCCCGCTTCAGTAATAACCCGGCGTTTTTATAAGCTATTCAGCGGTTTCTGGTGAGAGAGAATTCATAATCCGCCGTATATAGAAAGCAAAAGTCCGTCTCAAACATAATCCGAATTAGTTCTTCACGTGTGTATGCGACGTGTACAGAAAGATTGACTTCCAATTGGATGTCAAGCGAAAGTCTCGAATTCACTTCTTGTCCAATTTTTAAAAATATGTTTCAATATGTAACTCTGAGACACTGAAATATGTGGAAATCTTCCTCTGTCTCACATTTGTTGCACATTTCTGGTTGCCTGGGAGCTTCAATGTTTTCCTTTGGTTTTAATTTAAATTAAAATTGAGACCGTTCCCAAAATGGAGTTTGTTCGACTGATTTCAAATGGATTCACTTTGGGATTCATGATACTTAAACAAACTATGCCCACCCCTTTTACTTAAGTCTTTCCCTACATAAATACATATACTAAAATACCTTGTATGCAGTTTTGTAGGCATTTGGCCTAGTCGTTAAATATTATCTAAATGTGCACTTCCCGATAGCTTTGCGTCATAAAGTACCTCAATGCACCCGCCGTGGCATTGGCAATCGCTGCTGCCTGATGATGTGCGGGCGTGGGGGGCGGTGCTGTTGCCTCTTGCTCGTCTACCATAAATTCCTCTTCACAAAAGCTGTAGCCCAGATCTTCTTCGTCCTCCGTCGGAGTCTCCGCTGACGAGGCAGAAGGGGCTGCTGGGGCATTTAGCTCGCCTTGTTGGTTATTTGGACGCGTAAACTCAAAGTCTGGATGCGTTTTAGTTAGCACCTCTAATGCCTCCAATGAGGCGGCGGGATTTAGTTTTTGACCCTCTGCTTCCAACGATGTTGGTGGTGAAATTGGCTTAAAGGCATGCCGCTCATTCAGAACCAGCGGTCCCTGTCCGTGTCCCTGTCGCTGCTCCCTGCGCTCCTGCTGCAGTTGCTGACGCAACTGTTCCAGCTTGCCGTTGGCCGTTTGCGTGCTTTGAAAATGGAAGGTGTGATGTTTGCGCAAGGGCAGCCGCATGGGACGACGCACCACCAGACAATCGTAGGCACCATCCGTCAGTGGGAGGGCCGGGGCAGCGCTGGTGGGAGCCAGGGGCGGCACATATCTTAATGGGGCGGAGGAGGAGGCGGCTAATCGAGTTGCCTGCAGCAGCAATTCATTTGGCATTAGCATTTGTTGTTGATGGAGCCCATTGTTGTTGTTGTTGTTACTGTTGTCATTGCTAATTTGTTGTTGTTGTGTTGGCGCAACTGGCGCGGATTGGGAGCTGCTATCACCGTGGGCAGCAAAGGCTTCTGGATGGTGGTTGGCATTAAGGGCATCTGCATTTGGCCGTTTGATATGTGCGTAGGGGTCACTGATGGTCTGTCGTCGTAGTTTCTTATTGTTGTTGCTGCTGGTGCTCCGTTTAATTGCTAGAAATGGATTAGTGACCAGCATTTTGATTTGCTGTGGGTTAATTCCGGGGCAAATACCGAACGCATCAAAAAGCATGCAACATGCAGTGTCAGTGTGTGCATTTGTGTTGTTTTCAAATCAAAGCGATTCATTAAAGAAATTAGTTGTGACATGTAAATAAATAAAAAGTATATAAAACAAAATTAGACACAGATTTTGAGAATAGAAAAAAAATTAATAAAAACTACCAATAAAACAAAAACTTAACCAATCTTGTAGTTGCCGATCCCACAAGCTAACTTTCGATTGAAAAACTATTGTCAAAACTTGAAACTTGGGTCATGGAATTAGTTTGATGGATTGGAATGTCTGAGTCAAAACTATTATAATCCCTCAAATGTGGTACAAAATGTTGTTTAACATTGAATTGGGCAGGATTATAGCAAAATATTTTGTTTTCGAATCGAATATTTTAAATATTATTGCCAAACTGCAAGCCTCTAAAATTCTGAAGAACGTTTAGTAGGTATAGGCTCGATTTAAAGGTTTCTAAAAACATCGAAACCACGATTCTGTTGCCAACCTTGGTTCATAATTTAAGGAATCGTTCAAACATTATTGGCGCTATTTTCGGTAAATATCAGATATCATGATATTTGTATACCTAAAGGGTGATTTTTTTTTAGCATCTTTCTTTTTGGTCACACTGTTTTTGGCAGCTCAACTGTTTTCGTGTCACTGTTACTGTCAAACATGTTCAGTTTGGTCTATAATTTAACCATGAATCGACTTACAAGCGAACAACGCTTGCAGATTATTGAGTTTAATTATCAAAATTCAAGCTCGGTTAAGAAAGTGCATCGTGCACTTCTTCCGTTTTATGGTCAGTTTGGGTGACCTGCTGAGGCGGCTATTCGGAATCTTGTGACTAAATTTCGCACTAAATTTATATTATTGGACATTAAACCACCAACACGCATACGTAGAGTGCGAATAGAGGAAAATATCTTAGCTGTATCCGCCAGTGTTGTTAATGACCGTGAATTATCGATTCGGCGCTGTTCGCAGCAATTGGGACTCCGTTACTCCACTACGTGGAAAATTTTGCAGAATTATTTGGGTGTAAAACCTTTTAAAATACAGCTAGAGCAAGAATTGAAGCCACACGACCTACCACCACGGCTAACTTTTGTTGAATGGGCTCTGGCAAAGTTGGATGAAGATCCACTTTTTTATCGGAAAATTGTGTTCAGCGGCGAAGCTCATTTCTGTTTGAATGGATACATGAACAAACAAAACTGCCGTCTTTGGTGTGAAGAGCAGGCAGAAGCATTGTAAGAACTGCAAATGCATCCCGAAAAACCACTATTTGGGGTGGATTAGGGACCGAAGGAAGGAACGTTACTGTGAATGGAGAGCGCTATCGTGAAGAACTGCTCTTGGCTGACATATGGCTGACATACTACAATGCATAAGTTGTTTACAGTTGTGAACAAACGCAACTTTTTCGGACCTAGAGCCAGCCAATTCACTAATTAAACATTAGAAAGGTCGGTAAATAAATTACAGACCTTTACTATGAATAGATCGTTGAACAACACTTTGAACTTTTTTATATAGTTTCTAATCAATAAATAAGATATGTTGTTTAAACAAGCGGAGTTCGACCTCGAACAAGAGTTACCCGAAATTATGGTCAATTGTAATAATTTTCAAGTTCTCTGTATTGCCGTTCAAGAAAACCGACTGCACACTTTCAAGTGTCCGTAATAGATCTTTGTAGAATAATTCAAGAATGAATATACCGCTTACTTTTGCTCATTTTCGTTGTTTTGTATGGAAAATGTCACCCATATCTGTGGCAACAAGATCAAGTCTACAAAACTTGAAAATCTTTTACGAATTGAAAATGGTATGGCTGGAAAGACACTTTAAATTTTCAGGGACAATTATTGTCGCAAGTTTTCGTTAATGGACAAAAGTTGCTGCTTTGTGTTATCTGAGCCTCTTTAAAAACAAAGACTTTCCCACAGACGGAAAATTGTGACTTAGATTGTTCTTTGCAAATCGAAAAAGTAAGGTGAAAATGGGTTAAATTTCGCATCAGCTCTTCTAGTTTTAGGATCCCCCAGGCAGTTGCAGCGTTGTCTGTATGGAAAAGCGACTATAACGGTCAATAACTGGAGAGAGATAAGACTACTTATCAATGAACCGACGGGACCTTTACACAAATGAAATGACATCGTGCTTGCTTCCACAATTTACTCCACTCCAATTCTTTCTAATTAAGTGCTCTTTCAGTCCATGCTTAAAAAAAAGGCCTTTCGGACCAGCCTTGCCAAATCAGTACTGACTAAAACTGATCTTTAGTCGAACTAAAATTAAGTTATTAGAACTTCATTTACTTATTTCTCTTATTAAAGGACATTTAGTTTAGGAAAGACAAAGTAATCCGTTTCAGATTCTTAGCAATTTCCCCTTTCCTATTTGTGTCGCTAGTCTAGTTCGTAATCAGTCCCACAAATATCAGAAATAAATTTGGAAATAAATCCCAGGTGTTGGTTACATCATGCAGGTGCAGTCGGCTCACTCCCCAGTTGATATACGCACCTCATGATGTTGCTGCTGCTGCTTGCCTCTGCTGGCCGCACTCAGACTGCTGGCCACTGAGAGCATGGAGGCGGAATGTTGCGCCTGATGGCCCAGCTGGTACTGCTCGAAATCCTCAGGTGTCGTAATGTCAGTTTGTTTTTGCTGCTGCAGCGGCTGGTGGCGAGTGCAGCGCGATGAGGAGGCAGCTGTGCCGCTGCTGTATAGCGATGTGCAGGAGGACAGAGAAGTGGGATCCATTCCACCGACCCCGACCCCTGTCTGGCTGGTGGAAGAGGTGGCGGACTCATACGAGGAATTGATGTGTGGCTCACCCTCTAGATTCATGTAGACGGGCTTGCGACCCATTAGCCCTGCGGCGGTGGCAGACTTGTGTGACTTGGTTGTACGCTGGTGCTGGTGCTGCAAGGCCGTTGGCAATTGTGACTCAAAGGAGCTATTGGAAATCCCCGAGTCGCTGCGATAGATGCTCAGTCGTTCGGGCTCCATCAATTGAAAGTCTGCACCTCCACCTCCTCCTACTGCGGCTGTCAAATCATTTTTTTGCTGGTGCTGGCGATGGTGATGTTTCTTCTTGTGCGGAGCGACAGCAGTGGCCCCTCCTCCTACTCCTCCGCCGCCTGGCTGCGAATGCAGTTGCACAGTGGCCAGGTTTAGGTTGCTGCTGCTGCCGCCGCCCACGTCCAGACACTTGTCGGCCATATTCTCATAGACAGGCGGATCATAGAGACGCATGGGCTTGCCACTAATGGGATCAATATCGCCATGGCCGCCGCCAGCAAAAGAATGATGTCTCTTACACGATGGAGTGGAGGAGGCGGTCAGTGAGGAGTTTCCGTTGAATGAAGGCGGCTTCTTGATCTGCTGTCCACCACCTGGGAACTTAAGTGAGTAGAACTTTTTGTCCAGATCCACTCCTGACTTGCTGCTCCTTTTGCCGGGCCGTTGCTCGCCCTTCGCATCGTACTTCTTAAAGTTGCTGGCAGCCAGGAAAGGGTTCGTATTGATGAGGGCAGAGCTGGGGGCGGGCGGTGGCGGCGGAACGCGCTCCACCACCGCATAGGTGGGTTGATAATCATGTTCGATGGCATTCAACAGCTGAACATTCGAAGCGGACTGTGTGGTGAACTTCTGTTGCTGCGGTGCAGCTGCCGCTAGTTTCTGCTGCTGCTGTTGTTGCTGGTGATGTTGCTGATAGTACTCGGTATAGCTCTTGGGAAAACAGTTGCTCAAATTGTATTGCAACTGATGATGCGAGCCATCAGTGGCAGCTGCTTCTGCCGCTGCTGCAGGCAGGCGGTGCATGGTGTTGTACTGCGGCCCAAGTTGTTGCTGCTGCTTCTGCTGCTGGTCGTAAAAGTGTTGCTGCTGGTGAGGTTGAGGATGTTGGAGAGTCTGGTGATGCTGCTGTAGCTGGCTGTTCGATGGCTGACTGATACTGCCATTGAGTCTCTTGGGTCGTGGAGCGACACGCACCACATTTGTGTTGTTATTAAAATTTGTAGGGGTAGTAGAGAACTGCAGCAGCAAGCGATTGCATGCAATTAGTTGGGTAACGCCAGCAACAACAAGCGCATGAGCAGGGGGAGGGAGAGAAAGTATTAAAGAAAACATTCAATTAATTAGTTAGTTTTGGTTAGTAAGAGTTGAGATCATAATCATCATTGGAAAAACAAAACAAGTACATTTTAAGGAGCTTAAAAATTCAAAACGCTTAAAATTGTTGATGTTTTTTTTGTATTTGGCTGGTGTGACTAACGAACAACATTAATTGGGGTGGATTCTGTGTAAAATAAAATGGATTGCGAACCTAAACGGAAAAGGAAACGATGAGCTTTAAAACATTAAAACTGGACTTGTATTTCGCTGCTAAACGCAGTTATTGTAGGAACTAATTTGACAAATATTAAGGGTAACATAAGCTGTGACTCACAGAAAACGAATTTGGTTTTATAAAAAGATACAATTATGTATTTTGGAACTGATTTTTGATAAAAACTGAACAATTGACTTATTTCTTTTCCCGGATTCAACTAATTTTCACTTCAAATTATATCAAAAAGGCAACGAACTGTACTAGAGACTTTAAACCCAAATTAGACATACCTTCACTATTAGCAGCACGAATTGCTCAAGTCTTTGGTGAAACCAGTATGGGCTTTAGGAATTGCCATGAAACTAACCTTTGAATTTGGTACTCGGTTCATGAATAAAAGACGCAAACTTTTTCCTTGTCTAAATACAAAAAAAATATCACGGTAAACGCTCTGCAAAGTATGCTATGGAATTTAATCTTAATAATTTTGACTTTTCGGACCTACAGCCAGCTAAACTCACTAATTACACATTAGAAAGGTCGCCAAATAATTTATAAATCTATATAGGAGACGGCACGCTCTCTTTTTTGGAAACGAAACTAACAAAAGTTTCAAGAAACAACGCAAAAAACCCTTTTTTTTTTAATGCTTCGCATTTCAAAATTAACGGAAACTTCTAAGCTCGCTCAAAAGTTTCAAGCTTTTGCCCTTGGAAAGTTCAGCCTCAAAGCTTAAGCATGACCACCACAAAGATGAAAGCACTCTTTGCTTGTCTATTTTTGCTTTCATTGCTTTTTGCAGTTCCCAACTGAACTAAGCTATGATTGTATGGAGAGGCAGTTGGCAGTCATGCATTCTTCAGCGAAAAGCCTACTGAAGATACATTCGGCAGAATGATGAAACAGTGCTGTACAGGCAACAAGCTCTTTTTGGTGTACAATACACTAGTTGATTACAGTTGTGAACAAACGCAACTTTTTTGGACCTAGAGCCAGCTAAACTAACTAATTAAATTTTGAAAAGGATTTTTTTATACATGCCTTTTAACTGATAACTGACTTTAAATTATCCTGTTGAAATAAATAACTATTAAAGGTATAAAGTCAGGAGTTACCATGATATTTTGTTGTAGTTTGTAAACTAGATAATTGCTAACGCCATAATTTCAGGACCATTTCTTCAACATCAGACTGTATTTTGTACGGACTCAGTGCTAGACGAGCAAATCTTTGCAAATTTTAATAACACAAGGCAACAAAATTAGACTTTTTCTAGTATATTGATGGTTTAGTGGTAATTCTAGATGATATTGGTTAGCTGAACGCGAATTTGTTTTCAGAAATGGTCCATCACGTCGAGATTTTTTGTAATTTGATCTTAATGTTGCGAAAACCATTTGACCCTTTTTAGACTATTCTTTTATTTTGACTCTCTTTAATATTATAGAAAAGAACTACTCCTTAACTTTGAAATAAACTATCCCAAACATTTCAACGATTTTTTTAATAAGGATATACAATTTTTAGTAATTGTATACGTTTTCAGACAAAATCGTATATATTGTTGCTGCCCCAAAGTATGCAATGAGTGTAGTTGAAAGTTTTCATTGTAATTCTATAGAAATTACGAGCATGTTGTACTGTTTTTGCATAGCTTTGGGCAGTATACAATTTTGTTATTTTTTTTTTAAAGTATTCAAAATGGTATATCTTCGCTAAAAATAATAGTAGAATCTTTGGGATAGTTTATTTTCAAATTAAGAAATAGTAATTTACGATTGCCTAAGACCAAACCGGGTTCAAAAAATGTAGCATATTTGAGGAAAAACTATTAGTTAATCGTCCATGTTCTGAATTTCGCTTCGAATTTCGTATAAACATTTGAACGATGAACTCTAATTTAATAAGATTATATGAAAAGTGATGCTGGATTTGCAAGTTTTCTGTGCGACATCACTTGTTCTATTGCAACTTTTAGTTAAAGTATTACAGTATGACCAAACTTGAGCAGTTTGTAAAATTTCCTCAAGGTTTACGCTCTCATAAAAACCTCTTCCGTTTAGGTTCGCCATTTTCTCGCCTTCAATGTGTTATGAAAAAGTTTAGAATAAAATTTAGGTAAATCAATAAAAATAAACTTACTTATTTACACTTAAACACTATTGTTCTAAAAGTACAATTTTAATTAAATTAACATAACTTAAGACCAAAAATAATACTCCAAAAGGTAAGGGAATAAAAACCAAAATTTTCTCGGCAGCACATAAATCGTTACGGTATTAATATCTTATTTCTCTTGACTGTGTTTGTATGTATGTAAAAAAAAAGATGGAAAAAATGGCAACAAATTACTGTTGATTAAGTGCAGCAGCAGCAGACGACAGAAGGCAGGCTAATGTGTAATGGTGTAACCATCTAAACAGCTCTATATAGTTGTATAATATTGACAGATTTGCAAAATTACACCATTTTCGGCTAAGAGAACTGAAAAGTTGCATAACAACCAAGACACTAAGGACAAGAAATCAAATAATAATAGCAGAAATAGTCAGAGAAAAAAGAGAAAGTGAGCTTAACACACAGACATGAGGCATTATAGTAGTGTACGTAAACTTGTATTCAAAGCTGTTTGTGTGCGTTGTGTGTATTGAGTGATTAGGTGACACATAAATTGTTCAACACTGTACCTTGTTAGGTGCCGTTTGTAGACCATGAAACGGTAGATTCTCATACTCGCCAGGTTCCGTCAATGGATCCCCCAGTGAAGACGACTTGTCGTGTACTATATAAGGCATATATATAGGGGGTACGCAACGGTTGATTTGGCGATTAGTGTTCCGACATATTTTTGTATTTCATCAAATTAGGAGCAAATCATTTTAAGAAAAAGAAAAGAAAAACAGAAAACAAGGGAAAAACGGGAAGAAATATAAATTAGTAAAATTGAAATTAATAATCTTTAAACTATATGGTAAAAAATAAGTTTGCTAGTTTTCTGTTCGATTTTTGAAAACGCAGTACAGTACCTAAAACTTTGCGGTGTAACCCACAAATTCGTGATAACGTAAATTACGTAAGTATCATCTCATAAACAGGGAATGGAAAATACTGCTAATAACTGTTTGTAAGTTGATACTTAGATAAGATGTGATAAGTCAGAACTTGTGGATTTTATCAACATCGATTGTTTCGTACTGTGTAGTTTATAATGTAAATCATAATTAATTTAACTTATTTCTTATTTCGATCATAGATGGTTCAATTGCATGCTGGAGAGCTTTGGACAAGCGTGCGACATTTACACACATGCAAACATACAAATAAAGCTAAACATTTGAAAGCCAACTGAAAAAGGAGAAAAGCTAAAACAAGTCCTTTAATGTTTTATCAATGTTCAATTCTGTAGCTGTATATGTTTCATGTTCAATTCTTACTTGTCGATTGTAATTGTTGTTTGCTTCTGTTGTTATATAAGGACCTCGATATTTGATTCATTATAGTAAATTACTTACAGCGATAAGTGTAGATGTATATATTTGTGTATGTAGAGAGAAGGTGTACAGGATATCAAATGATTTGATGTAAATACTTGGGTATGTACAAAATGAGTTTGCGTGATTGATATAATGAATGAAAATAATTCTCGGAAAATAATTCACTATTGGAAATGAAAATAAACTTAACCCGCTTCTTCGACAGAATAAATATATATTATATTGCTGAATAATGCTGATATTAATGAATGACGATTGAGAATTAACCAGCAACACAGGGGAATATCCTTTTAAAGTACAAAATTTTTATTTTACCCTGCTCGCTATTCTCCTTAAATGTGGCCTTATATGTGGCTACACTCTGCTAACATTTTAACAGAGTACTCTCCTGGACCAACTTACAAAGATTAAACTTACGGCCAATTTTTAAAAATTTTTCTTAGCAATTTTGATACTAACAAGAAAGAAAGTCGGTCAAGCCCGACTATAACATACTCTATACCCTTACACTCGCATTTGCTCAGGAGTCAAACGGCCAGTTAACACCCCGCGCACAACGCGGTGCGCTCTCTAAGTTTCTCTCTCTCTCTCTCTCTTTCTCTCTCGCACTAAGATTGCCTGTGGTGAACGGTTAGGGTATGTTGCAGTGGTTGTTGTGTGGGGTGGTGGGTGGTGTTAACTGGCCGTTTTTTGCCCATAACTTGAGTATCGTTCATCCGATCTTGATCATTCCTTCAGCAAATCGATAAATAATTTTGTTTACAAGGTATCTCTAGAAGGAACGAACGATCTATCTCCTGTAGGAGATATGAAGTTTTTTCCAAATTACGGGGGCGGGAGGGGGCGTGGCAAAAATTAAAAATAAACTTGATCTGCCTGCAAGTATAAGAAATATATGTCCCATACATGTCAAACCTCTATCTCTTACCATCTCTGAGATCTCTTCGTTCATACGGACAGACAGACGGACAGACGGACGGACGGACAGACGAACATGGCTATATCGAATCGGCTGTTGATGCTGATCAGGAATATATATACTTTATAGGGTCGGAAACGATTCCTTCTCCCTGTTACATACTTTTGCATAAACTTAATATACTCTATGTACCTTCGGTACAGAGTATAAAAAGTATTATAAGATATCCCAAAAGTTTGCAACGCAAAGAAGGAAGCATCTCCGACTACATGAAGTATATATATTCTTGATCAGCATGACGAGCTGAGTCGATTTAGATTTGTCCGTCCGTCTGTATGTTTCTACGCGAACTAGTCCCTCTAGTCTTGAAGCTATCGAGCTGAAATTTTGCACTGAGCTTTCTTTCGACGGCACCCTGCTTATATGTTGGAACCGCTCGGATCGCATGATCACTTTATGCAGCTGCCATAGGAACGATCGATCGGAAAATTGGTTTATTATAGCGTTATTAAACTCGGTTATTATTAATATTAAATTTTTTGAAACTAATTTGCGAAATTTGGTTGCAATCGCTATAAGTTGGACCGAGCTTTTAAAAGTGCATTAAAACTTGGGCACAGAAATTAGCTTTGTCTTCTCGTTTAAATATCTTGTGAAAGAAAGGCTCTACTAACGATCATGCGCTATAAGAAGACATCGGATTTTGGTGGTCCGACAATTTTTTTTTTGTATTATTTATTTTTTTTTCTAATTTTTCGGTCACCTTGTGTAAATTTGGCAACTTAGATGTAGATATTCTTCTAACATATCTGTTTAAGTAAGTTTGATTGCAGGTGTAATGTGTCTGATTATGAGCGAGTTGTTTTGTGATGATATAAAATATGTTTGGTGTCAAGTTTATTGAATGGAAGGTAGTTGCTAAGTTCGAATATTTGTCTGTTGGAAGTTCCCAAGGGAAAAGTTTTTTGGTCCGACAAAAGTTTTTCATTTTTCCATAAGAAGAATATCAATTTATTGTTTATCAACCCAGATGATTTATATATTTTCTTATCTTCGACCTAAATTCATGTATACATAGATAATTACAATTCAACCTATTTTTGGAATGTCTTAAACGCTGTTCCGCTCAGCATATCTAAATATTTTTTGTATTCAGTTTTAAAAACGAAAGTATCAAGCACAGCAATATGGAAAATGATTTTGTAGCTGTACACAAGGGTGGTAAATTCGTAACGACTCTACCAAAAAACGAGAACGTAAGTTAAAGTCGGCTGTAACCGACTCCGATATACCCGTTATTCATGGAAAGAAATGTTTAATAGGCTTCCTGTGTTCCTGAGGGAGGGCAGCCGAAAATTATGCAATATTTTTAAACTCTGTACCGAAGGTACATAGAGTATATTAAGTTTGTGCAAAAGTATGTAACAGCCAGAAGGAAGAATCCCCGACCCTATAAAGTATATATGTTCTTGATCAGCATTAACAGCCGAGTCGATATAGCCATGTCTGTCTGTCCGTCAGTCCGTATGAACAAACAGATCTCAAAGATGGTAAGAGATAGAGGTTTGACATGTATGGAACATATATTTCTTATACTTGCAGGCAGATCAAGTTTATTTTCAGTTTTTGACACGTGCAACGCAATTTTCGGGAGAGAAAGAGAGAGAGAGAGAGAGAGAGAATCTTAGATATGAGCGTATAATAATAATATTGCACGGTAACCGCGTGACTCCTTGGATGTATTATAATAATATAGTCGGGAGCAAATGAACTGGTACAGAGTATGTTATAGTCGGGCATGACCGACTTTCTCACTTGTTTTAACTCGGCTATTTATAATCCGATCTTTATGAAAATTTCAGGTCTAATGGATATTGCGAATATATACTTTATATAATTCCTTCTGCCTGTTTCATGGTGAGGCTAGGTTAAATAGGCCGCTCGGCTGAGGTCGAGTTCACCCAGAGGTCTTATGGCCCATTGTGATGCCTAATTGGGGAAAGGAAAATGGGGTGATAGGTGGGGTTAAGCATGTACTACCGTGTGGGTAATATATGTATATTGAAACCATCCTGTGGAGTCGACAAAAAGAGCCAGGTTCTTCAAGGGCATATCTGCCAGATTGACCAGGTCTTCAAAGAATGGTTTTACCAGATGCTGGGTACGCTGTCTAAGAAGTGCAGGGCAGTCGCAAAGAAAGTGTTGGATGCTTTTCATCTCTTCTTCATTCCCACAACTACGACAGAAGTCATGGTGGGGTGCGCGCATCCAGATGGCCATGTGACCTATGGTGCAGTGCCCCGCTATGACTCTGATCATAGTTCTATTGTTCTTGCTTAAGTGTAGAAGTTGGGAAGTTCTTTCAGGTGAGTAGCCGGAACAGAGTGATCGAGAGATGTAACAGCCAGGAGCGAGGTCTCATTGTCGTTCCGCCCTAGTTCTGAATATCCGATGTTTTTCCGATGTCCTGCAAGGGTCTTTATATGTCCGTTCCTTGCGCACTCGTCCGCTTCGTCGTTGCCTGGTATGCCGGCGTGGACTGGTACCCAGACGAGAGTGGTGGAGTGTTGTTGGATATGGTTCACCGTGCTGTGGTTGCTTTTTGTGGCATTTGATGACAGAGCCCTAATGGCAGCCTGACTGTCGACCAGAGTTGAAATGGTCTTTGGACTTTCGTCTAGGGTGTAGTTTAATTTGGACGCTTGCCAGATTGCATAGACCTGTGCCTGGAAAACGCTGCACCATTTTGGTAATCGTAGTGAGAGCTGTGCTGCTAGTTCTTCGGAGAAGATGCCAGCTCCTGTGCCCTCTTCCGTCTTCGAACCGTCTGTTCGTTTTCCGTGATGGTAGTTTCTTGCTCCCATTTCTCTCTCCCCGGGAATCAGGTGCCTGTTACATACATTTGCACGACTTTAGTACACCCTTTTTAATTAACTAGTAAAGAGTATAAAGAGTACCGAATTTTTTTCTGATCATCGCACATGCGAGCGAAATTCCTTTCTGTTTAAAGACGCGAATTTTAAAAATGATTTTAGTTACGGACTCAGTGAAAGGTCTGTTGCAGTCCTAGCGAAACTAGAGAGATTGGAGAATGGGTAAAAGGAAGACAAGGAGACAGAATCGTATTTCAAACAATTTCCATGATTGATAAGTCGCAAAAGAACTAAATTCCCAATCAAGTGGAAAATCTTTCCAGAGCTAAAGACACAATAGTAATAAAAGCTGAATCTCAAGACCCACAAATGAGCACACATAACTGCAAAACTATAATTGTGATAATACGAAACAGCGATATACATAATAGCGTAGATAACCAATCGAAATGAATGAAAGTCAAGAACATTAAGAATGTTTGAATCATTAAATTGAGAAATAATGCCAAAGAGGATCCAACCTGCTATAAATGCAAAGACAGTTACATCAGGCTCATCATTTTCGCATTTAACTAAGTACAAAAGCCTGCCAAATGCTTTGCAAAAGTGGGATTTTACAATATTGTTACAAATGAAGCCGTAATTAAAGTCAATTTGTACCTCGCAATCTTTGCTGACAAAAAGTACTGTATTCCTTTTTTCCACCGCTTTCCGCACTTGCGTTTTACGTACGGAACATTACGAAGCATTAACCCCATAAAGCATTTGCTGTATACGCCTGTCTCTGGTACTTATTTGTGTTTGGTGTTTTTGTTTTCCAAACATACCAAATTTTAAGCGGTACTTTGAGATAAGCATTTGTTGACCAATTTTAACCTATTTAAAGCACGTGATTTTGCCTTAAAAAAGCATTTTAAAAAAAACCGCCAACATTAATATTAATCCAATGCAAAAGTTTCAACTTTTTCAGACCAACAACCACACATACATAAAGTATAATAATCCCACTTTTATCCAATTACACACACACAAAATCAAACTATCAATTATTAATTAAATCAATCTATTATTTAGTGTGAAATCTGATAGTGAGAGGACCGGGGACCCTTGCAATAGTTGTACAGACAACCTGTTCACTCCCTGTGTGCAATCCTTTATCTTGTTGTAAATCTTTGATTATTATTAACAACAAACAATAAAAAGTTGTCCTTAAGCTGACTATTAATACCTAAATTGCAAACTGGAAAGCTTTAACTTGTCTCCAAGAACCATTAACCTAATTCTTTTTTTACCTATACTACACACTTGCTATTCTAAGCCTAATTAATTGGATTTCGAATGAGTAAGGCTTGCAGATACAAGGATACCCAATCAATTGCCACTTATACTGCCAACAAAAGAAGCGTTTGCCATTTCTCATATATTTCGAGGATTTCCTTTCTCTTTTGGGCAAGTCACCTTTCCCCAATAACCTGAGAATGCAAGTAACGCCTTCAAAATATCTACATATTTTACTCAAAAGAAAAACTAAGCCCAAAACTCACGCAAATTGTATAATAAAATGTGAAAAAATGATTTATGTTATGGATGAGTACATGATATGTGTAAGTATGAGGGAAATGACTTGCCAGAGTTCTTCTTACTTTGTTCGACGACTTTGCTGGTGGGAGAGACCAAGACCGTACGCTTCATTAGAGGGGGCAGTGCCGAAGAGGTGCTGCCGCGGGACAGCTGCTGCTGCTGGTGGCCGCGACGCAAGGGTAAGATCGGTGGTGGTGGTCTGGGCGGCGGCGTGGGACACTTCAAGATGCCTCGCTGGGGTTGGCGGTGCTCCAAGGAGCTCTCGCCAGCCCCAGCGCGGATAGTGGGCGATGTTGCTGGTGTGGTTGTTGTTGGTGTTGCTGGCAGGTTGTCTAATGAAGGCACTTGAAATGTCACAGAGGCAGGTGATTGGACACTGCTGGGACTGCCCGGAGTAGTTGTTCCTGCTGCTGCTGCTGCTGGTGTTGTTGGTTTCGTTTGATTAGTGGCTGTTGTGGGCGTCTTTTTGTAGGTGACTAGCGATAGGTGAAAATGCGATGTGTGTGTGTGTGTGTGCGTGTGAAAGCAAATGAAAAAACATAAATCATAAATAAAAAATAATATTAATAAAATCTCAACAAAATTCTTTACCACTGCCACTGCAGCGAATCCCCTTGAGGCGATGCTGAACTCCAAATGGTGAGGCCTCATTGTGGCCACGTCCACGCCAAAATGTCTGCAATAGACCCACATGACTCCTCTGGCTATCCCTCACTCCATCTTCATCGTCTGAAGCTTTCTTGGCTCTCCTGAACACAAAGGCCACTAGGCGTTCCATTTTGGTGGCCGGAGCAGCAACAGCTGCCGGCTCCTCTAGGCAAGCAGCGCCTTCTAGAGCAGCTTCTCTCTCATCTGTTGATGATGCAGATGGCACGGGATTAATGTTGACTCCTCCTTCACTTGGTCTCATGTCTGTGGACTCTTCGGGGGCTGTTACCGTCACCTCGGTTAGCATGGTTGTATTAGAGTTAGTTTGACTATCATTCAATACGGATAACTGACTAGCATTCCCTTCTCCTCCAGCTCCACTATTAAAGAGATTCGGTTTCAGTGTCATGCGATTCACCGCCAAATTCTCTTTGGTGTCGCTGCTCACATGAACCATGACACCGGGACGCAGTGGCCAGCGTGGTGGCGACTTGGGAGCATTGCCATTGCGTGCAGTGGGCGGGGGCGTGGCAGTTAACTCATCGTTGTTGTTGTTGTTGTTGCTGCTGGGTTGCGTTGGCAACAAAGTGGCTGGCAACAGTGTGCCTGTAGGTATCGTAATATTGGTTTCTTGTCTGGGCAAGGACAGACCCACTTGCGGCATCACAGGCTGATAAGATAGCACACTGAATGGATGAAGCATGTGGGATGCAGGTGCAGTGTTGATGTGGTTGTTGTTGTTGTGTGTTTTGGTTGAGATTGGAGCAAGCAAGCGAACACACATTGTGATTGACATACAAATGCAAGTAATACGGGTGCAAGAAGCAGTTTGAATTTTTTGTTTTTTATATGCAAAGAAAAGGATAAATAAATCAGAAAAATAAAAAGATTTTGTAAACGTTTTTGTCAAATATTAGCAAATTGTATAATTTTTTACTGAGCAAAAGGCATGCAAATATTTTACAACTACATTTTTTTTACAAATAATCCATTGCGATTTTCATTGAACTTTTCAAACTTAGATAACAAAGTGGATGTGTCTTTAACCTCAATCAAGGCATTCGGCTAAACAAGATCAAGTTGTAGAACCAAAACGATTAAATTAAATTTTAAAAAGACTTGGTTCATAGCTCAAAGTTAAATAGGCAATCGGTACCCAATAAAAATAATTGGATTATGCTGTTATTAAGGCTATCCCGATCTCCTCTTCAAGAAAGAGTTTGCCTTCTTCTCGATCCCTTTTGTAAATTAAACTGAGCTTAATTTGAAATGAATAATGCATATGCTCAAAATGTGATTTATTGAAAGTACAATAACAAAATTCAGAGCAATCGCAAGTCCACTCGAAAAAGGCTCGGAAATGATTGGAAACTGAACTTAAAAATGAGTCGAAACTGATCTAAAAAACTGGTTTTAAACGACATTTTAAGAAGAGTCTCGGCTGGAGTACCATTTTCTTCCAATGAAATGATACTTTATATCATTTATGAACAGAAAACAAGCGCTTTTATGACTATTTTCATCAGAAATTTCTTAAAATGCTGAGAGGTTTTCAGGTAAGAAACTCGTAGCGCTAAATATAACACAGGCCAACCAAATGACCAACTTTGTGAGGTGCACCTTTTGATTTGAAATTATGATACATTTATTCTCACTGATTCTAAGACTTGTTTCGGTTTAGCTCCATCAGCTCTTTCTTCCAAGATATAGCGGAAAAACGATTTTGTTGATATTTTGGCACTCTAGGATTTATGGAGGCCACACTAGGCATAAACATATGGACTTATGAGCTATTTTCGACAGAGCACATATCAATGCATCTTTAAAAAGTAAAAAGCGCTATATAAGTACAGCAGAAAGTGTCATAATTGGCCTCTAAAGTCAGACTTCTATCAATTTATGGCATTAAGTTTTTAAATAAATCATACCGTTTAAGCTGGCGCGGTTTGTGGATAAATATTTTAGCTCCTTGAGCATATAGCCAAACGTATGATCTAATTAAATGATTTTTATGGCACTTAAATCAGTTAATTCGGCAAAATAACAGCCTGCTGAAGACGAAAATACATATATCAGTTTATGGGAGGAAAACTAGATTCCCACTGGAAATTTGTATGGAGGCAGTAAAATGGCTACTTGATTCAACATAGAATTTATCATCTACATGTAAACCTATAACAATTTATGCTGAATCAAGTAGCCTCTTTACAGTTCCGATACAGATTTAGAGTGACAATCTAGTTTTCCTGCCATAAATTTAAATATGTATTTTTGGTTTAACCAGGCTATAGCTCTGCAAACAAGCTGATATAAAAACCAAAAAAAATCTCATAATTAGAGCATTTGTTGGTCTATATGCCTAGGTTGTTCCGATAGAAATTCGATAACCATACTAGCTCCTCTTGGGTGTTTTATTTTGAAAACATTGCCATAAAACTAGAATTGTCTGACTTTAGAGTCAAACTTAGACACTTTCTGCTATACTTATGTAGCGCCTTTGATTTTTTAAGGATGCAATGATATGTGCTCTGCCGCAAGTAGCTCATAAATCCAGATATTTATGCCAAGTGTGGCCCCCAGAAATCCTGGAGTGCCAATTCATTTTCCGCTATGTCTTGTAAACAAGAGCTGATAGAACAAAACCAATAATGCAGTTTTGTTCAGTGCAATCCATATTAACATAATCAGATCGAAATAGGCCTGCACCAAAAACACTGTTGGGCTGTTTAATTATTGCTTTAAGCGCCTCATCTCGGACCAAGTCAAAGCCACGATGCCTAGGGAAAGTAACACAGGATATTCAAAGCGCGCTAAACTCGTTCAAACGGAGCTACATTTGATGCTAGTTCAAGCTAAGCTTATAACAAGGATGCAAAGCTTTCATATTCTGCAAAAGGTTCAGCACGAAGGTTCAATTTTTGAAGAAGTCTCAAGGGCTGGAATGCAAACCGATCGGATATAAGTTTTGGTTGGTGAAGTGAATAGCTGAGCAGGTAATAAACAAAGAATTACTACAACAATCTTATAAACATGACTGCAAACCTGTAAAATTTTGTTGAAGGTTCGGTCCGGAGGTTCGAGTCCGTGGTAAAGTGTAAGGTTCGCTTCGCGAACCGGTTCCTGTACTAATCGAATCCACGGCATTGGTTCGAGACTGGGTTCATAGATTGTTAAATAGTTGACAAGGTTTTGCCTCAACATGTGTAGATTACCAAAATATGTATGTGAGTCGTCAAGTTGACTGGACCACATTCCCTATTGTTATCATTCATTTGTGTTCTAAAAAGTCCTTCCAAGGGGCTTTTCTTTGAATTTTGGAAGCCTTACCCTCTACGTACCTACCCAATCAGCATTTTATGAAATTTCTGATCACATTTGAGTCTTTTTTGAGTCCTCTGTCTGATTAAAATAGTCGTAAATGATACTTTTGTTGGGAGAATATGGTGCCCAAGCCGAGAATCTTCTTAATGATTTGTTTATAGTTCGTTTTTCTCATCAGTTTTGACTCAATTTCGAGTCATATTTCCAATCATGTGCGAGTCTTTTTCTAGTCGTATTTCAATAAATCACGTTTTCAGCAAATCCATGAGTCATTTCCGAGTCTTCTTTAAATCTGACATGAATTTAATCTCTTTAATCTTCAAAAGAGCTTAAAAATAACTCATCAGGGCGATTCTTGGTAAAATGATCTTCCAAATGCATCTGCTTTCTTTTCTTTCTTTCTTCTCGAAATCGCAATATGGATTGAATTTCTAAAAAGCATTGTTAATTATCAACTTAAGTGATTCTGTACTATACTATAATAGCTTTTCCGGTCATAATATTAAGAAAACTAGAAAAGATCTTAAGAATTTGACTTAAATGATTGTTTGAACCAAAGGATCTACCTTAGTGTGCTTTTCCTTCATAAGCTACTGTCAGGTGAGGTTGACTCAAGCGCTCTGCTTAGCCTCATAAGCTTTGCGGTTCCGGCACGGGTAACGAGAAATTATGTCCCGATTTATTTAAATCCTTGCCTCACGATCTATGCTCATCATGAACCCTTTCGTAATCTCTGTCTTAATTACAACAAGTACTATCATCTGTTCTCAGTAAACTCCCCAAGATGTAAGGAATAGTCTATTGTCTAATCTAAATTCATAATTGTAAATAGTTTGACTGAACTTTGTTAAACTTTTATAAACAACAATAAAAACCTTTTGCTAGTATACAGGGGGTTCGGTTCGGGCTCAGGTTCGGGGGCTCAAATAATTGAAAGGTTCGGTTCATGGTCCGGTTCGAGGAACCCGAAATACCCGAACCGATTTTTTAGGGTTCGGTTCAGGACCGGATTTGCTGTTTTGCTTATAAATTTTCAAACAGAACCGTTTTATTCTGCGGTTTTCGATTCGGTACAGCATTTCGATAGAACACCGGCTCGCTATTCGGTTTACAAACATAAATTCGCGGTTTGAATCGGTTTTGTTTAGAACCGGTTTGCATCCTAGCTCAAAAAGTTGAGTCCTAGGATTCTTGCCAATCAATATTATAAACTTCCTGACAGTGGTGACTCAGCTGACTTCGTAACATATACATAAGTCCTTATTAGATAGGCGCTCTGGGGGTGTCTTAGCCCATGATACAGCATTGGTCATTGCTGGATATTGTGACAACGAGCTAGGGACACCATCGATGGCTGGCATTATCGTGTCTGAAACAGTGTCAGAAAACGGACTGAATGCTTTGTGGATGAAGCTTTCGTACGACTCGCGTGTGCTTACTCTCCTACGAAGTGTCCTATCAGAAAGGGTGCCCACCCCCGGGTTAAAGCACGAATTCAACCTGTTTTTCTTGTTCTGGGGAATTCTATTTTCAGATTTATTCCTAATCTTTTCGACTTAGATTTCCTAAGCATTCGGTATGTCCTTCAGTTTTAAAGTTCAATGAAACACAAACCACAATAATTATTTTTTTTTAATTTCAAACTTATTTCAAAAGAATTTCAAAATGCTCCGGAAATGCTTGTTGTTCACTTACCTTTGGTTGGCGCTAATTGAAACTTCCGTGTGGTCTTTAACAATGCATTTAAGCAAAATGTTTGATGTTGTTGTTGTTGTTTTGAATGCCAGTGTATGTGTGTGATATTCGTGTTGTAGTTTGTTGTAGCAAGTTTGTTGAGTTTGGTATGGGTTTTATTAGCGTTTAAAGCAGCGTAATAAAATGTTGTGGTTGTTAACATTGTTGTTATTGCGGTTGTTGTTGTTGTTGTATTTGTTGTTATGAAGTGAAGCAGTAAAGGGACAACAGTTTACACATACAAAATAGAGACAGAGACAGAGAGAGAGAGAAGTCAAGCGAAAATAATTGAAAATATTTGCAGGCAATAACAAAAGGCAACGGCCACCATTTTGTATGTTTTTGTTGTGGTTGTTAATTAGTTGTAGTAAATGTTGGTTTATTTTTTACATATTTGATCATCCAATCAATTCGAGTGCATTGATGTTCCATTTGATGTTGTTGTTGTTGTGGCGGTGTGTGTAAGCATTTTATATTAATGCAGCCAAGCAAAAATTACAATGCATTTATGTATATATACATACACGTATATATATGTTCAAATGAAAACAAAAATAAAAAGGAGAAAAAATTCATAATTAGAATCAATTGTTTAATAAAATCGGGTATTTCTTTGTTCATTTAAAAGCTGGACTGACAATTTTGATGACTTGATTCTTTACTTTTATGTAAATAAGTCAAACTTCTTTGATTCTGGTGCCAAATGGGATAAGAAATGCGCATTCTTACAAAAGGGCGAGGACCACATAACCACACAAGGTAAATATTAAAAAGTATAGCTACGTAAGGCAAAAGGTTTTCGAATGTTCCAGAACCTAGGTAAAGGTAAAAGTACAAAACAAGATGTGTTTTTAAAACCCTCTTAAAGCATGGAAACCGAATCTATTATACTTTCGAGAAATTTCATCTATTTCGGTAGCTAGGTGTACGGGAAAAGATCAAAAGATTCTCGGAAATCCGTAAAACAGTTATCTGTGCCACGTTTCCTACAAATTCCTCAGGGACATACATTTTTTAGCTTTTTAAATCAGAAATATATTTTTTACACACCAAATATATCATGATTAATGCCCCTCAAAGTATGCAAACTTTCTTTCCATATATAATTTTCTATTAGAACGCAAACCGAATCATTCCTTATTAAAAGCATTGCATACTTTAAAGGGCACCAAGCACAATGGATTTTGTGTGTATAAACGAAGTATATCTTTCCGAGTATTGAGTTTAACTTTAGAACTTTACAAACTCCTTTTTCCTCCAGAAATCTTTCATAATATTTCAGTTGTTGCAATAAAACAAATTGATAGGGACAAGTTTTTGGAACTTCAAAAAATTTGCAATTTTTTAACACAGGCTTACAAGTAAATGCCAATTTTTCTACCAGAGAAGATAGCAAACTTTAGACATGTATTTTTGGGCTCTAAATACAAATTAATTGTTGGTTTTCCCCTAGCACGTCTTGTTAAAGAGATACCTAGTACTGGCAATTGTTTTGGTACACGGTTTTTGGTCATAAAATGAAAACGAATGAATATTTTTTAAGATTTTTTTCGTCTTTTTATTCGGTCATTCAATGGCAACTTCGACATAAGCATGCCCGTCTTTTGCATTCCCGCAACGCCGAAGTCTCTCTGGCCACTTATCGATTGCAGTGCGCACCTCATGCAATGAGAAATTGTTCACTGCTCGGACAAAGGCACAGTTTGTAGTCGAATGGATTCAGGTCTAGAGTTTATTAGCGGAGTCTTGTTTAGAGGTCCTCGGCTTGTTTGCAAATATTGTCGTGTTAAGAGACTTCACAACCTTTTCAAAACGTCGGATTGATACACTTTCACCGAAGTTTTGACTCACAAAAATGGAGCTTGGTGACCCCATTATAGGTGACTCCCAACCAAACCATCACATAAGGCGGATGGTGACCTCTGTGAACTCTCGGAATGAGTTCGGACGCTTGTTTTGATGACACAGCATACACTCCATCGTTCTGTTTGTCGATGACGAAAATTTTCTCGTCAGTAAACAGAATTCGTCTGTGGGCATTGTTTGCGCACTGGCGACGCAATGCTTTCGATTTAGTCTTGCGTTTTTGTTTCAATGCTGTTGTGAGCAAGTGTCCCAAGTTACGTTCTATAATGCGCGACATGCTGTCCTTGCTGACGAGACATGATTTTTTGCTTGCCCAGTGGATTTCGACGAATTCGATCTTTCACGGCTTTGATGGCTTGCACGGTCTTTTGTTCCATGAGTATCCTCAAATAACTTCACGGTACGATACACAAAGTTTCCGGTGATTTCCAGTGGGCGCAACATCCGAAAGATTCCACCTTTTTCGTAGCCGCATTTATGCAGACCAATTACGATAACACGATTTGCGAGCGAGCCCCATTCCATGATTGCAAACAACTGAAAAATCAAAATCTTTTGATGCAGCACAATATAGCATAAATGTCACTTGTCAAATAGCCGTCAAGTTGGAGTGGATGCGTTCAATTGTTCTCGAGAACGAGTCTGTTCAATATGTGTACCAAAACAATAGCGACTACTAGGATTTGGATAAACATGTGTTGAGCAAGGGTTGCTTACGTTTGTAGGTCCTGTGGCCACATGTAGTAACCTTTTCAAACCGAATTGTGTAATGTAAGTTGCATTGAATATCGTTACAAACAAACCACTCGCGAAGTATTGATTTTGTTCATAAGATGCCAATTTTTTTAAAGTAGTTTAAGTAGTGTTTCTCGGCTGTAAGCTGTCGGGCTGCAACTTACTCTTTGTAGCTCAGTAAAGCATGATTTCGGCAAGCATTCGACTTGAAGGAGAATTACCGAATGTGTTTAGTCCTCAGGCGCTTTAGCTGTGAGCTTTGAAGTAGAGCACCGCACGACGATTCAGATCCATTTCCTGCTTGAACTTTAGACAAAATATAGAGTTCTGAAATTTTCAATCCGCAATCGATTTGTTCGCTTAGTTTGCCATGTTTTTAAGAAAGAAAAAAACTGCAAGTCCACTTTCCGTGATTTTTTTATGGGCCCGAATAACTGAGGCCATCGTAAGTAAATTTTTTCTGATATATCGGGAAATATATATTGAAATGTTCCAAAGAAATATCCTCTCAGAATATCTAATTTAGTATTATAAAATAGAAGTACCAGTAAATACGATAATGAACACCCTTGCAACGGATGAAAACCATGGCACGAGAAACTACGAAGGAGCCCTATGTATCTATTCGATTTATGGTATTTGGAAAAACCAAATAGGTTTTGATATAGGTCGAAAGGAACTATCGGTCTAAAAAGAAAAAAGTGATCGAGGAAGTCATTATAGGTTCCAATTGAATTCCGATTGGTAGACAGTATCATCTACATATCTATAGATAGCTTCAATGATCGGTCAATTAACACTATGTTGTCAGTTGGTAAGGATGGTTGAAAGGATTATTAAGGTTGAGTCATTACGTCTCATCAAACGGGAAGGAGTAATGATATTTAGCAGTAATTTTAGTTTCATCTCAAATTCGGTAAATCTCTGTTGAGTTATTTGGCAAAAGCAAATTGGCGGACTCATGCTGGGTATATACATATATATAAGCAGGATAGCTCATGCGAAAATAAACTCGTTAAGCTCTGCACATGCTGTGAAATGAAGATTAATAGACAAACCAGAGGAAATTCATACAAATTATCATCGTAAGAAATCAACTGAAAAATACATATTGAGGTCGGGTGGGGGGCATAGAATACATATGGCGATATAACTTAAATGTACAAATATCCTTAAGATTGTTGTTCGCTGTTTCACATAGGCTGTGTTCCTTCATAACTTAGGTCGAACTATGGAAAAACAGGTACTCACATTTATCCTGACGCCGACGACGACGACAAATGCAGATGATGATGCAACAAATAATGATGACGGCCAGCAGCAGTCCCAATATGGCGGCAATCAATATGATGAGTGTGGTCTTGTCCCAGCGCTGCCACCAGGCCAGTTGTTCTATTTAAAAAAAATAGATAAAACCGTAAGAGTTACTGGATGCGTTGGCTGTTTAATGGAAGTAAGCAACGAAAACTTCAAGGAGAAAAGCAACTGACATGCAATGCAGGCTAAAGCCTGCCTACTTAGGCGCTTCGGTGACTGACTGACATCCGGAGCAGGCTTCGTCTACTCTTGTATGGCACTTTAATTTATCAACTTGTCACATGGCTTTAACATAAATGCATTTGCCAAGTCCTTTCGCTCTACCCGCGCACACACTTCTTACCGCTGCCATTGTCTGTTCGGCAAAGTAAAAACTATAAGCTCCTCCTCTCCGCCTTTGTTGTCGCTCATTGTTTTCCGTATTGCTATAATTCAGCTGTTTATCATCCAAACAAATGAATTGTCTTTGCCAGCAGTGCATACTTTATGGCTGTCTGCCTGTGCCGTGTCAGTGTAATGTATGCCAGCGCAGCTGCCTTTGTTCCATGTTCGTATTTGTATTTGCATCTGTATTTGTTCGCTGCGTTCCCTGACTCCTCCATGTGAGTGTGTACTCGCTCGCATATGTTATGAGCTATTCATTTTGGCGTGCGGATTCCCGTGTCAACAACATTAAACAGTTAGGAACCACCCACATTTCCTCTGCCCACTGCACTATCTCCACCCACTTGAGCCACCGCGTTATCTTGTGTAATTAAACAAGCGGAAAATTCGGCAATGAGAGATTACGCTTTTCGGAAACTTGCAATGGCAAAGTAATCTCAAATAAACTCACGCAAATCTTATAAGCCTTTCGCAGATTTATAACACAGCTGTGGAAACTTTAATTTTGTGCTACAAATTATATACCAGAGATCTGCCTGGAGGAAAATCGAGACGGCAATGTGATCATGTTCCAGCTTGGTCGTTATATTTTCAGGACTCTGTAGTTGACACGATTACTTAGAGTACATCGGTTCATAGTAGTCTATAGCATCGACAAAGAGTCGCACTCATGTTACAATGAATACAAGGTAGTGCAAGCACTTGCTCCATTTCGCATGCGCATAACTTTGTGAGTCTGTGACGGCATTTTTAGCTTTAACTTGATTTAATTTATTCGTTGCTATAACTTTAATTCGTCGCATTGCACTACCTTTTAGTTTTTGTATCATAAGTCTCAATGGGACCTTGATCACGAGCAGAGCACAAGCGGTAAAAAAAAACAAAGCGAAGGAAAAAGTACTGAATATTAAAATGCAAGATAGTTAGCACAATTGGTGTCATTTTGCCATCCCTGGTTTTATTTAAAGTGACTTGAACGGTTTGGTTAGACTCACAGAAGAACTAAGCCGTTCGCTTTGCGCTCATTAAGATAAGCTAGCAAAAAAAAAGTTCGACAATTACTTGAGCGATAAGACAAGCTCGATTGAATGATCGGTTGTACCCTAAAACTATGTTCCCGTTGCAGCTCTCTGGTATATACATATATGATTCTTAATCAGCATGACGACACGACGTTTGTTAGTTTTGATTCATTTCACGCCACTTTACATAAAGTTGTATCTCCATTTAGAGATCAAGCATGTGACCGAATTGCAGAAATAGAATTTGCAGGCAGGGTATTGTAGGTGTAATTATTTTTATTTTTTCTGAAAGCCAACCAAACTCTTGTAAGACGAGTGTTTGTCAGTGAATTCCTTCCGATCAGCTGGATCGATTTTAATAAAAACTTTTGTGTGTATTTTAGTGGGTCCTTGTAAAATTACTTTAACAATTGGAATCGGTAGGTGGCGCTAAACCGGTTAAAAGTGGTTCAGAGTCGTATTTAATCGAGAGCTTAAGTTAAAGTCTGCCCGACTTCGATATACTCGTTACTCATGGGAAGAAATGTTTAATACCATTCCAGTGTTTATTTATTTATTTATTTTATTTTACTTAGAGTCCACAAACAAAGGCTACGTTACAAAAACTATGTTATTAAGGGAAGCCAGGCTATTTATTATCCGATCAGGGCTATATCGACTCGTCTGTTGATGCTGAACAAGAATATTTATACTAGGAGGGGTCGATTTTTTTTATCACAAAGCTTATAGAAAGCTTACGAAGAAAATAAGGTATTAGTGAAGAAAATCGATGGCTAAATACCGTACATGGATCAAGTTGAGTGGAGGAACTCAAAGTCAAACTTAAATATTTGATGTGCTTACTGATAACCATTTGGATGTAAAATATCTCAAAAATATCTAATAAAAAAAGGAAATCCTTAGACGAGCTTAAAATTTGAGGTTGTCATGGTTTTAGAACCATGGTTTCTTGGTGAAATTTTCTTAGAATTTTCCGTAGATTTGATTTTTGCTATAAGCTTCGTTGACATTTTTCCAACCATACAAATAGACCCCGGTCGGAAATGTTTTCTCATGCCTGTTACATATTTTTGCACGACTTTAGTATAGCATTTTTACTCTACGAGTAACGGGTTAAAAAAATTTGTTCACCCATGACCTTATGATTTGGTCTGTGGATGGGAAATATTAGGTAAGAAATATTTCCGTTTCAAAACCTGTTCCTAACCAGATTGAACCGGATCAAAAGATTTTCAGGACCATATCTCAGAAAGTATTTGAGCTTGGTTTGAAGGTTGGTAGTACGGAGCTAAAGAATAATTCTTATTCAGAATCAACCGCTTCAAAATAAGTTCAGAGCTATACTTCATACAAATTTAAGCTATTCATTTAAAATTTGGAGTGGGATTCACAATATGGACGTACATATTTTGCCGGATCAAAGCTAGTTCCTTACCAGATTTAACCAGTTTAAAAAGGTGGTCAAATCCATATTTCAGAAAACATATTTAAGGCATAGATTGGAAATTTGGTGCCAAGTTTGTAAATTTGCAGCTAGATACTTTCGAGTTCGAAGCCGGTTCCAAAACTGTTCAAGACGCTTTGTAAGGTTGGTATTATGGCCGCAAAGGGGCACAGAGATCAGAAATGATTTAATCTATAAACTTAAAATTTGGTGTTAGGCTTAGTGATATGAAGATTAGATATTTCCACGGTTTAAACCCGATTCTAAAATACAAAAGTGGTTGGGAACGAAAACTTTAAAATTATTTAAGCTATGAACTTGAAATTCGATGCGAACAAAACAACGTCTGCTTAGTTCCCTAGTTTTCTTGTAAAATTGAATCACAATTGTATCTCATGAATTGATTATTTTTTGAAAAATATGGTAATTTTGCTGATTAGTTGAAAAGTGGCGCAAACTAGATGAGATCGTAAAAAAAAATCTGCGAGAGAATATGAATGTAAAAAGCAGGAGTTTATTTTTGTTCTGCTATTGACAGTTGTTGCTATTGTTAGTTATTGCAAATATACGTTGGAACTACGTAGAGCATGTGAGGACGGTTAATTCGCTAAGCCATTTTAAATTCTTATTTTCGAATTTTAAATGCCCGGCCGCCAAACTGACTACTTAGGTGAGCGAACCAGATCCAGGTTCATCACGAGACGATCTGGCAACGCTGCGAGGCTACGTCATACCAATTCTTACGTCTCTGATAATGTAAGCGACACAATTTGGGATTTTGTGGGAAAAGGCGACGCAATGTGCGACTTGTCAAATCGGTAAGCTTGGCTTCCGGCTGGATTGGTCAATTCTTTCTCATACAGACCGTGATCTATACGTCTGTGATTTGAGTTTAAGGTACGGATTATAATGAGATTTGTGAGCCTTATTAATTAGTGAATCCTTTGACACAGTCTGCGGCCTTGACCCTGGCCTGTTGGCGTGGCCCTACAGAGTGTTTTACTGCCCCGGAAGACGATCTTGTTTAATTGGGGATCAGTTGCCCCAACTTCTAACAAGATTTAGCTACGACAGTGGCCACCACACTCATTGAGGATCGATCGGGCCACGGTCAGTTGCCACAACTCTCATTGAGGATTGATCAGAACCCAGGCGCAGGTGTGGCTAAGCCGTTTTTGTCATACCACCAAGGAGAGTGAGGCCGACCAAAACTATTGTTTGCCACCGTCTGAGAGCTACTCCGCACCCATGTGTCAATAGGCATACTGAGTCTGAAAACCATGTTCGAGGCTCCAGTTTGAGTGAAGCGATGGCGTCCCTTAATTCATGTGCGATAGCGGAATGACCGTCAGTATAGCCGGATCCTATACGTACCCTAAATCGAGTGAACTTCGGAGTGATTTTGCGCCCAACGGAATTGTTCATAAAAACCTTTTGCTGAAGGATTGAGTATTTGTAGTTTGTAGTTCTATTTTCTTTTAGCCGAATTTTTTGTATCAATTACTTATTGCTGTAATCTTATTATAGCCCATGTACGGAATCAAGCGCTCCTACTCCTCATGACAACTTAATTTCATCTTTAGAAGCATCTATAGCTTCATCAGTCACCAGGCCTACTGACGAGGATGGATCTTGTAGTAAGTACGGCATAGCCGTGATATCTTGGTAATTTTGGCCGAAGAGCATTTACATGTATATGAGTTTGTGAGCAAATATTATTTTGATCTTTAATCGTATAAATGAATTAGTCGTTAGGTTTTCTATCTCCAAGCAAATACCCCTTAGATTTAAAACATTTTCATACATAAAATAATCCATCTATAAAGTTAATTTCAATATTCATCAGTACTGTTAAGTCGTAGTATATATCTTTAAGCCGTGAAAGCAATAATGAATCTGAAATGATTTAGTTTATCTTTCTATATGGGCCAAAATCATCGTCGTTTATAGGGTAGGCAGAGTAGGAAGAGACACTAACACCTTGTTCTTCTACTCTGAAGAAGCGATTCGTTCATGTTCACCATCGTTTGGGTTTTCCATTTTCCGTTCCCTATGACTCTGTCCACATTTTAGACGTGTGACTTCTTCGTATTCGAGAGCAAATTTACACCCCCGCCCTGAGCACAGCCGTGCAAGTTAGTTAGACAGAGAAGCTCTCGAATCGTAGTTATACAGGCGTTTTCGTTACAAGCATATGACATTATCTTCTAGCATAATTTCGGATCTATCTGCCTTTATGAAGACTGTTTTTCTCATTGTAAAAATTTGTGTTTAAAATAAAACGCTTTTGTCCGAACCGAATTGTTACCAAAATACAAAATTTGATGTTGCTTATAGATTTACAGGTGTTCTATGACTACGAGATGGGCGTGCACTAAGACTAAGACCCGTTTTCTTCAACAATTCAAGTTTATTTTCAAATCCGTCACAAAAGTTACGTGAGCTAACCCATATTGAGTCGGCCTAACAAGAAAAAACGTTAAAATTTAAAAGAAAAGTTGTATTCCAACATAAAAATCTCCCTTCAGATTGAGACATTTCATTCAACTTTTTCCCCTCATTTTAAGTCCGCTCATCCGAGTGTTCTTTCATTTCTGGAGCAAACCATATTTATATGTTTATATTTTTGGTGGACTTATTATGAACCGCCCTCGTAACTTTAAGCTTATATGGAGAAATCGGGTCTAAGTCATGTTTATAGCTTAAAATATGAATCTACTTACTTTTTGGCCGCACTATTTTGGTTCAAAGCAGTTGGTTAATTCAGTTAGTGGTGCAACAAGCAATGAAATTAAAGCAAACGAGAAGATAACATGGACAAGAGACTTGTGTTAGATAGTTTGTCAGTAATTAAAATTTTGTTTAGCAAAAGTTGACGGCACTTTGAGATTTCCAATGTTTGGCACAGTTAGAAAGGGACTCAGACTCAAACTTTCATTCTCATTCAACAAAAAAAAAAAAACGGCATTTACCTTGCCACCAAATATAAAGCGCTGAACCAGCTGTCAATAATATAGAAAACCAAAAAGTTGACTTTAACTTGTAGATAAAATTTGTGGCCAAAAAGAATGGAACAGTTTTAGCTGGATACATAAATCTGGTGGGGGAATTAGAGAGGAACAAAAGCGAAAAGCAACTAATAAAACCATATTGTTCAAGAGCCACCTAAACTAAACTCAACATCATCTGCCAGTCCGAGTTTCGATTCCAATTCAATCAATGAAATGAAATGAAATAAAAAGTGGAATAGCAAGTGGATGAAAGTAACAAAAAACGGAAGGTGGGACGACAGACATTAAAATCGCAAAAACCTGGCAAAACTCGCGACTTAAGCAGCTTATCAAAATTGAAGAAGAAGCCGAAGCATAAAAACTGAAATCGAATTTTGGTGGCGGTTGAAGGAAACGAAAAATCACAAAAATCAATTTCCGCCGGGTGGGTAATAAAACGTGATTGAATAGAAGGAAGAGTCCAGGCAATTCCCTAATTGCTCTAACGGGAACTGTGTATTTAACATACCCGTGTTCACTTACCAGCCACTTCAATCTCACAGAATGCACCCGCTCCAACTGTATTATTGGCCACACATCTATATGTCCGGGCAATGGCATAATCCTCCTGCAGTACGTAAAAGCTTTTATCCGAAAAGGTCTTCTTCTCGCCGCTGCCCAATGCCTCAACAGTTTCATTTTCGGCTTTAATTGACCATGAAAAATCGGCCTGCAAAGGAAAAAGAGAGAAAAACATGAGTATTTTTTTGATGCAAAGTTACCCAAGCCGCCTGCAATTTGAATATTTAGATATTTTTGGCTTTGCTTAGAAACATTCCGAGCTTGACTCGTTCGCCGTGTGTGTTGTGTTTTTGGCAAGTGCCGTAGGGATGGCTGGCTTTAAGGTTTTACTTACTGAGCAAAGTCATCAAAAGAGTTGAATAAATTTTTAGGTAAACATTCTTATCATCTTTTGAAGCTGATTTTAAGCAGTAGACGAAACTGCTTCAAAATTTAAGTTCCCTTAAGATGAAAAACGTAAGTATTTGAAACATAAATTGGAATGTAGATGTTAGCTGGCTCTAGGTCGAGAAGAAAAACTCAGTACTGAACACCACGTAAAGCGGTACAGACGTGTTATAAATTTGTCCCTGAAGACAGATGCCGAGGCGCATTAGAAATATACCGGAAACAAACCAAAAACACTGAGTTTTTCTTCTCGACCTAGAGCCAGCTAACATCTACATTCTAATAATTAGAAAGGTCGCTAACCAACAATTATGAAACATAAATTAATAAGACCAGCTGACTTAATCATCAATGGACAGACAATCATTTGGACAGTACACTCAACAAGTATAAGAACGGGCTTTACACATCAGATCAAATTTGAAAATTTTCTTGAAAAGAATATAATTGAACTGAATTAATTTTCGAACCACTTGTAAGGAGCTTACTGAAATATCTTACAAAGTGTGAAACTTTGTGATTCTGTTCAAAAAGTTGTTTAATATCAATTTTATGATGATAAGGCACTATCTAAAAGGTTGGTCATATTCGACGGACCCTTTTTTTTAAATCAAAGAAAAACACAATTTTTCCTATTCGTGGCCAAAAATTATTAAATGGGATTCAATTAAATTTGAATTCATCACTTTTTGAATATAATATCTCGTAAATGGTCGCCTTGAGCGCCTAAGGCGACCGGAATGGCGGCAATTCCTTGGCGGATATTGTTTTTCAGGTCTTTCAGGGTCTTTGGCTTGTTGATGTAAGCCTTCGTTTCCAAATAGCCTGACAAAAAAAAGTCTGGAGACGTCCAATCTGATAAACGTGGCGGCCAGTCAAAATCATTATTTGATGTAGCGCAGCTTGTGTGTGGTGGAGCGCCATCTTGTTGTAATTAGTGGTGCATCATACGCTTTCGACGAACAATTGGCATCAAAAAAATGGTTATCATATCGCGATAATGCTCCTAATTGATCATCTTCGAAAACGAACGGCCCAATAACCATTTTAGCACAAACGCCGAATTAAACAGTGACTTTTTCATCGTGAAGAGGCACCTCTTGAATCTTTTGAGGATTTTCAGTGGCATAAATACAGAAATTTTGTTTATTTACTGTTGTGTTCAACGTGAAATGAGCTTCATCGGTCATGATTATCGGTCACATTGGGTTTTCACAATTGACTTGTTTTTTTGTATGTCAATTTCAACAAGCTGAGAGCATTCGCGTGGCGTGTACTGTTCCATGGTAAAAATCTACTTGGACTGACGCTTCACACGCGCTATGAAATTAGTCGATCTAGCGTCGCAGTTAAAAGTTAAAGTGTTAAAGTAACCTACTTCAAGACAGTCATATCTCGAAAAACACGATATTTGTAATATTTATATTTTTAATTTTGAGTTATGGAAGTCTTGAAGTATGGGACTATTAAATGTCAAATTTATTTCGTGAATTCCGTGTTGCCAAAAAGGAAACTTCCCAATATTAACTTACCCAGATTCAAACAAAAAAGTTTGTCTGATCGACTTCAAATTCTGGGTACATATTTAATAAAAATACAAGCTAAGACATGGCGTTCGCAAAACTGTACCTAAAGTATTTCCATTTGCTCACAACCATTCACTGCTCTGCAAATCGCATGCTGGGTTATTAAATTTCCAACTTTACGCTCGTTAAATAATTTCCAATCAAATAATTACGACCCACTGAACCACCATCCCAGTCTGCAGACGTGGGCCATGCGTGCCCATAAATCTTGCCTCAACCACCATGCTTTAACTCAAGTAAGGGCAAAGCAAATGCAATTGGGGAAAAAACTGTAACAGGTAGAGAAATTCTGCACTGATTTATGCGGCACGGCAACTGCGAACTCCAAGCTGAAAACTGTTTGGGAGTTGCAGCCATGTAGCCAACGATAGATCCGGCCAAAAGGTAAACTCATAAAATTGAAAATTCTTGCAGCTAGCTGCAGAGCAAAGGCAGATGAGCAACAGCGGTAGAAAAAGTAAAACGCAATTGAAATGCTATCGTTATTGCCAATTCGATGGCTTGCAACTGTGTGGCTCGCGGAATGTGTGTGTGTGTGAGGGTGGGGCTAGGTTGACGGCTTTCCGCCCTTGTTGAGCGATTGCTCTTACCATATGGGCAGATGTGACTTAATGAAGAAGGATGTGACAAAAACTAAGTGAAACAGTTGACTCTATTCAAATATAGGAATCTCTGTTTGCTTTGTCTATCGGTGGGTTAACTGTAAACTACTGGTCGGATCCTTCTGAAATTTTAACAGCTCGCTCACAATCGTTTTATTAACAATCATTATCATTTGTAGAAAATAACTTTTAAAGGAAAAATTAATGCCAATCATTGTAGTTTATACTTATATTTTTTTTTAAATGCTACTTTCCAAGGTCTCAGGATCTAAAAATGTTCGTTTTTGTATAAAATAAAGATATGTTACGTTTTAATGAGGCGATGTGGATGAAAAATTTATAGAACAAATTGGGTTTTGTGAGAAGTGGGAGGATTACTCTGATTTACAGCACTCTTTCACTTTATAAACAATAATATAGGCTATTGATCGAGAAAGAAGAGAAAGATTAAAAAAATATAATTATTCCATTAGAAAGTAAAAAAAACACATAGTAAGAAAAATCTTGGTTGATACAAAATTTAAATTTTGATTCAGATCCGGCTAATTTTCCGACTTTATATTGGCCAAAATCGCTATGCTATTGCCTAGTAGAGACTATCGATTAACGGTTTTCTGGATTTTTTATATTGGCAAAACTTTTTTGTTCTTTTTTGGCAACACAATTAAAGTATTTCTGGCCAGGGTCAAGAAATACTGGCCTGCCCGAGCGTAGAGCAAAGATCCTCAGTTGTCATTCCTATAGCTTAATTTAAAGAAGCTTTCTATAAAGTTGATTAAAATGACGTCAAACACTGTGAAAGCAGTTTGTTAGGACTTGATTATAGGACATTAAACTGTTTTCAGTAAAATTGCATCAGCTTCTTTTTTTCAAGAAATCTTAGAATTAGCTACTCTAACAAAAATAAAAAAAAACAAGAAAGAAAGTCGGTCAAGCCCGACTATAACATACTCTGTACCCTTACACTCGCATTTGCTCAGGAGTCAAACGGCCAGTAAACACCACGCGCACAACGCGGTGCGCTCTCTAAGTTTCTCTCTCTCTTTCTCTCTCGCACTAAGATTGCCTGTGTTGAACGGTTAGGGTATGTTGCTGTGGTTGTTGGTGGGGGGGGGGGGGGGTGGGTGGTGTTAACTGGCCGTTTTTTGCCCATAACTTGAGTATCGTTCATCCGATCTTTATCATTCCTTCAGCAAATCGATAAATAATTTTGTTTACAAGGTATTATTATTTATATTTTAGAAGGAACGAACGATCTACCTCCAAAACTGTAGGAGATATGAAGCTTTTTCCAAATTGCGGGGGCGGGAGGGGGCGTGGCAAAAATTGAAAATAAACTTGATCTGCCTGCAAGTATAAGAAATATATGTCCCATACATGTCAAACCTCTATCTCTTACCATCTCTGAGATCTCTTCGTTCATACGGACGGACGGACGGACGGACGGACGGACGGACAGACGGACATGGCTATATCGACTCGGCTGTTGATGCTGATCAAGAATATATATACTTTATAGGGTCGGAAACGATACCTTCTCCCTGTTACATACTTTTGCACAAACTTAATATACTCTATGTACCTTCGGTACAGAGTATAAAAAAACGAGAAGGCCAAGCTAACATCGTCTGTGTCGAAGTTTATATACCCTTGCAAATGCTGTTTTTGAAATGTCAGAGTTTAGGAACGCTTACATCAAAATCAACAACTTTTGTAACTAAAACCCATTTTCCGATTGATAAACATCTGATTTCAACCAAATTTCGCGAATCTTTTTGAAAACATATCAACTTAACAATCGCCGAGTTTAAGAAAGATACAATTTAAAACAAAAAAGTTATTCTCACTAAGACTCATTTTCCGACCGATAGGTCCTATGGCAGCCTTAAGATATAGGCATCCGATTTCGACCATATTTTGCGAATATATTTGAAAGCAAAGAGAACTAGTAATCAGTGAGTTTAAGGACGCTAACATTCAAAACAAAAAAAATTTCTTACTAAGAACCATTTTCGACCGATCGGTCCTATGGCAACCATAAGATATAGTCACCCGATGTCGATCAGCTATTTCAAATTAGTTTGAAGGCGTCTAATATTAAGAATCACCGACCTTAAGAACGATTTACTTGAAAACAAAAACGTTTTTCCACGAAGACCCATTTTCCGACCGATTGATCCTATGGCTGCTATAAGATATAGTCATCCGATTTTGACCAAAGTTTGCAAATCGGTTTAAAAGCATATAATATTAATAATGGACTAGTTTGAGGACGCTAACATTGAAAACAAAAAAGTTTTTCTCACTAAGACCCATTTTTTGACCGATTGTGCCTAAGGCAGCTATAAGATATACTCATCCGATCCGGTCGGTTCCGACATATTAGCAGCGTGCAGTAAAAAGAGAACTCAGCGCAAAATTTCAGCTCGACAGCTTCAAAACTGACAGACTAGTTTGCGTAGAAACAGACAGACCGACGGAGAGACAGACGGACGAACAAAGCTCAATCGACTCAGCTCGTCCCCCTGATCAAGAATATATAAGGTTGTCAAAAAAGTCTTGCGGTATTTTTATTGAATTTTCAATTGTTCATAAAATTGGTTATAATAATGCGATTTAAGTCAAATATGCGCCGTTTTGTTCGATGACGAGTTCCCAACGAGATGCCAACTTCATAATGCCCCTCTTACAGAAGCTCGCTTCCCTATTGGCAAAAAACTCGGAGAGCCAATTTTCACAGGACTCTCTTGTGGCCAACTTCCGACTACCAAGCTCGTTCGCCATGGACAGAAATAGGTGGTAATCACTTGGTGCGAGATCCGGACTATACGGTGGATGCAAAAGAACCTCCCATCCGAGCTCCCGGAGCTTCTGGCGCGTCACCAAAGATGTGTGTGGCCTGGCGTTGTCCTGATGGAAGACAATTCGGCCTCTGTTGATCAAAGATGGCCTCTTCTGCATGAGTGCTGCATTCAAGCGGTCCAGTTGTTGGCAGTACAGGTCCGAATTGAGCGTTTGGCCATAGGGGAGCAGCTCATAGTGGATGATTCCCTGCCAATCCCACCAAACACACAGAAGAACCTTCCTGGCCGTCAATCCAGGCTTGGCCACCGTCTGGGCAGCTTCACCGCTTTTCGACCACGACCGTTTGCGCTTCACGTTGTCGTAAGTGACCCACTTTTCATCGCCAGTCACCATCCGCTTCAAAAACGGGTCGATTTTGTTGCGATTCAGAAGCGATTCGCATGCATCCATACGGGAAAAAAATGTTTTTTTGCGTCAAGTCGTGTGGCACCCATACATCGAGCTTCTTTTTGAATCAAAGCTTCTTCAAATGGCTTATACCGGTTTGATGACTCATGCCCAGCTTTTTGCGTCAAGTCGTGTGGCACCCATACATCGAGCTTCTTTTTGAATCAAAGCTTCTTCAAATGGCTTATAACGGTTTGATGACTCATGCCCAGCTCTTGGCCGATGACGGCTACGGCTGCTACTATGCCGGTCTCTTTCGATCAATTCAGCGATTTTATCGCAATTTTCGACGACAGGCCTTCCGGACCGTGGCGCATCTTCGATCACCTCTGCCCCAGAACGAAAACGTTGAAACCATCGTTGTGCGGTGGAAATGGAAACTGTATCGGGTCCATAAACTGCACAAATTTTATTGGCAGTATGAGATGCATTTTTGCCTTTATCGTAGTAGTACTGTAAAATATGCCGTATTTTCTCTTTATTTTGCTCCATGTTTGCGACGCTATAGCTCACGAACGACTAAAAACAAACAACAAACACGTGTTAGCGCGTGAAAAGAGCTTTTCAAAAAGCTCTAGCGTGAACCGATGCGGCGAATACAACTAGAACTACGCGCTTGCAAAGACAAGCTTGCGGAAATACCGCAAGACTTTTTTGACAACCTTATATATAGTTTATGGTGTCGGAAATGAATATTTTTATGCGTTGCAAACTTCTGGGCAAAATTATAATACCCTTTGCAAGGGTATAAAAATATTAATTTCTGCTTTAAATTTTATACTCTGTACCGAAGGTACATAGAGTATATTAAGTATGGATAAAAGTATGTAACAGCCAGAAGGAATCATCTCCGACCCAATAATCAGCATTAACAGCCGAGTCGATATAGCCATGTCCGTCTGTCTGTCTGTCCGTCCGTCCGTATGCACGAAGAGATCTCAGAGAATTTTGAATATATAATCAATAATTTTTTCTGGATAAGTGGCATCAAATTTAATTCATTTTAAATAAAAATTTGTTTTTATAAACTTGAAAAGAGTATTATAATTTTGCCCAGAAGCTTGCAACGCATAGAAGGAATCATCTCCGACCGAAAATCCAAATCCAAAATTTGATGTTTACTTAGATCCATTGTCCGAACATTCGGTTCAAGACAGCTATAAAATATAGCATTCCGATCCTAATAGACATATATATTACAAATTTTTTTAACAATATACCAACAAAGTTGTGGTATAATGAGATTTTCTAAATATACGGGGGAGGAAATAAATTTAATCTGCCTGCTTATAGAAATAGTTTTAACACCAAAATTACTGTTAGACCGGTAGAGACCCAAAATCTAACGAAAGGGCTCTACTTTTTTCAGTATATTGAAGTGTTGGTGGTGATTGAAAATGATTTTGATTTGCTGAGCACGAATCTCTTTTCGGAATAATGTAGAATATTGGTAATTTGATCTTATAAAATAAAAAATGCATATTTTGAGAATTTTGCGGCACGTTTTGTGGGGAATCCATTCTTTTGAATTGACTTTCTTTGATATTATCGGAAAGTATTACCACTTAACTTTAAAAAAAATGGGATTAGTCGATGTGCTCTCATCCCAGTGAGTGTAAATCTTATACATATGAGCAAAGTTTGGTCTTTCGTTTCGGTTAATCCTCCCCCTTGCTTATACCAAAGCTTCTATATTTTTCACTTTTAATGGTTTCAATTCGCCATTGGCAACACTCACCTCTTCAGGATTTCCGTATGCTGTGCAAATTAGTGTATCCTGGTCATCGATCTCTCGCCTTTCTATTTCACAGCGCGGTTTGACTGCCCAATGGAAGGGAGGTTAGGAATAAAAGAAAATAACGCCTTACCATCAGTATTTGCTCGTCCTTTGGCACCCATTATTACTCACACTGGACATCAATAATGGTTTCAGCTGTGCTTTTGCCATGCTTATTGAAGGCCAGGCACGTGTAGGTGCCATTGTCGTTGCGATGCATGGCCTTATTGATAATCAAAGCATTTCCGTTGGTTATCGTCTTGTCGCGGAAGCGCCATTCGAACGAGGGTTCTGCGGAGGGAGGGGGTGGGTGGTTAATAGGCTAGTCAACTGGCAGTTCAGGCAGCTCAGTTCCTACACTTACCAGGCACGGCTCGTGATTTGCATATGATACGTCCTGGTATGGTATCCTCCTGCACATAGACAATGTTCTCCGAGACGCTGGTGTTTTCTGGTGCATCTGTCGCATGCGAGCAGAGGAGGAGAGAGAGAGGGAGGGAGTTGCATTTGTATGGCCAGAGGATTGCCTTGTTGTTTTACTCACATTCAACGCTCAAGTAGGTGCCACTCTTGATGCCCGTTCCCACCGAATTCGATGTAGACACGCATGTATAATTCGAACTATCTGACTCGATATCGAACTTTTTATTTGGCCAATTTGACATATTGAAGTGCTGTAATCGGTTTGCAAAATATACATATGTACAACATGTCACAGAGATACCAGGAAAAGATTGTTATGTTCAGGACGGGCAGCGGAGGCACATGACACATGTCGTTTTATTTTATCGGCGTAGGTGGCATATACAATTCCAAATTAATTGGGATTTTATATTTTATGTCAAGTGTGGAATTTTTTGTAAAGTGGTTAGCTAATTGCGTCTAGAATGGTTCAAATGACACGAAAGTGAATTGCAACTGGATAAATAGATTTATTACTAATGAAAACGCTTTAATTACACAAGGCAACCAAATTGGACTTTTTTCAGTATATTGAAGAGGTGGGGGTGATGATTATAGATGATTTTCGTGTGCTGAACACGAATTTGTTTTCGGAAATGGTTTCGGAAATAAAGCTTAAAGTTGCATAAAATGACTATTTTAATCCTTTGAAGCGCGTTTTGTGGGGAATCCATTATTGATAATGGTTTTTTTGACTTTCTTTGATATTATCGGAAAGTACTACTCCACGGTCGGGCGTGGCGTACCAGTAGTATGTGTGTCTGCTGGTGCGGGAGGTTTGTGGGTTCGATCCCGCCTCGGATCATTTAATAGATAAAGTATTTTCTCTCTTTAGAAAAAAGCTTTTACACACCCGATCACCTTCACCAGATACTGGCGCCAGCTGTGAAGTAACTAGCCATGAAAAAGCAAAAATTCTCAAACTATTGCCGTTCGGATTCGGCGTTAAACTGTATGTCCCTTTCTCTTGTGCGAAAAATTATAAGCCCTGGCCCTCCTGGAGGGTGCTGTTTGAGCCAATTTTACTTTTTACTACTCCTTGGTCACCTTCACCAGCTATTGGCGCCTGCTGTGGAGTAACTGAGATTCGGCGTTAAGCTGTAGGTCCCTTTTCTCTTTTGCAAAAAAATGTAAGCACACACGCCAAGAGAATGAGAAAAACTTGGCTTCGCCCTTTGGTTGCTGTAAAGCCAATTTTCCATTTTACTACTCCTTAACTTTTAAATAGGTTTCCCGCAAAACGCCCCTAAAAAGGTTCAAAATCGACATTTTAAGCAACTTTAAGCTGAAATTATCCAAAATCTAGACGTTATGGACCATTTCCGATATCAGATTCATGCTCACTGAGCATTGCTCAGCACACGAAAATAACCTATTATCACCATCAACCCTTCAAAAAATTCTAATTTTGTTGATTTCGGGTCGCGCACCCGATAATCTGTGACTCATTATCGTAATATATCCCATGGTGCAACTTAAAGTAACAAAATGCATTCTTTTGATTTGAGCAAACAAAATCACTGAGCGTCTGTGCAGATTGCATTCTCACGCACGCGCCTTACCAATTGCTAATTGTAGGTTGCAGCGAACAATTCGGTTCCGGTTTCCAATAATAGAACTCAGTAAATAATCGGTTCTCTTTAAATCAAGTTTCATATTATTAGGTCCCACAGCTAATCATAAAGATCAGTGGCTAATTAGAAGATCTAGCGGACAGTCGATCCCACTCCTAATTATTATTAGCTATTTCGATTTCGTAACGGACACTTGGTCCCAACTCTCAATCATTCTCGCATCAAAAGGGGGAAGGGCGTAATATCTCAAAATAAATAAAATTTGGTCGTTTTATAGGCTTTTGGGTGCTCCGATTTTATATCTGGCAATATTTTTCCAATCGGGTGGAAGGGGGCTGACAAATTGTGTATCGTTTCATACAACTGACTTGTACAACTAGTCCGATTTAGACAGTTTTTGGTAAACGCTTATTTTAAGTTAAGCCTAACATTCTGAAGGAGTTTCGTTAAGATCGGTAAATTTTTAGATGAAGCCCCCAAATAAAATTAATAACTAAAAATATTTGAGTATATCAAAAAAAAACATTTTTTTCCGCATATGGCTACGAAATAAGACTAGTGACTACCGTTAAAGTCTAACGTATCAAGAAATGATAACCTCCTGCTCTTTTAGAGGGCCTTGCACATATAGTGCTAGTTCCAATTTGGGTGTAGGGTGGGATAATAAATGAAGTGTTTCCCTTTTGGTACCTGATTGAAACAATTTCTTTATAACACCTAGTTAAAGCTAACTACATATTTGGCTCTAGTTTGAGGATACAGACAAGTCAGTTCGAGCCGGGCAGGTTCCCTTATTCAGGATCGCAGAGTGCATGTTTGTTAAGATTCCAATTTTTTTGATCACTCAATGTTAAAATTAAAACATGTATAAGGCTGGGATGACACATTAAATTTTTGCGAACAATTATTTTTTGATAATGGGAAAACGTCGTTTGTGTGAGCGAGACAAAGTATTATTGAATTCGCCTCACAATATTGTTGATGAGTGACAGAGGCATTGCTGCTGCTGGCAGCGCAGTAAGCAGAATTGATTCTACTAGATTCAATATTTGTAACCACTCGGTTGACATTTAATGGATTTGATAAACAATCGGTTTCGGGTCTTACGTCAAAATTACAATGATCTCTATCACCTGCTCTCAACAGATCTCTCTCTCTTCTCTCTAAAAACGTCTCTCTATAATTATCTCCGGGGAAATCTCTGACCACTCCTAGCTGTGAGTAGGGGCATAGCTTGTCGGACTGGCTAAAAAATCCTCCCCCACCGGGTCAGAGATTTTCCGGTTATTTTGTTTTAAGTTTTTCGTATAAATTTTTTATTTTTAAAGTTTACTTTAAGATATTTTTCTCTCTATCTCAGTTTTTTTTTTTTTTTTTTTTAATTTAATATATCTTATTTTTTTCTCCTTTGTTCCTACTTAACTGCAGGTTTTGGTTTTTTTCTCTCTCTCTCTTTCTCTCTCTCTCCCTCTTCTCGATCTCTATATTATTAAAGTTTTTGTTAGCTCTAATAACGTCTCTGATTACAATTGGCTGTGAATAGGGGCATAGCTGGCCGGACGGGCAAATAAAATTCCCCCACCGTGTCGGAGTCGTTATTAGTTTATTTTGTAATTTTATTAGATTTTCTTTGATAGGCTTCATTAGCTCATACAAATTTTTGTAACGTATATAAATTTTCGTTGACAGCCTTTTTTTTGTCAACTCTAAATAAATAAAATAAATAAACCTAGGAGATTTCCATATTGTTATTAAATATTATAATTATTTCATTGCTCAAAATGAAAGCGCGAAAGATGAAAAAAATAATTTTTCTTCAAAGAGAAGCAGACGGTATATTTATATTAAATATACAAGGCATATTGCATTTTGGTGATAGAAAAGTAATCCGGAAGAATTCAGCCACAAACATCTTAATGAATGAGTCCGGACTCCTACGCTACCTATTCACAGGTATAGATGACTGTCTCACTCGTATTAGATGAATCTCAATATAGTTTGCAGTTGCATGTTAGGGTCCAGCTGTCAAAGATCTCTAGCACTATATAATGCCCAAGACTGGGAGAGCATAGCAAGCGATTTTTTCAGTATGAGGGAATTCGCAAATTGTATTGGCGCAGTTGATAGTACAACAAAAGAAAGTTGTTTGAAAAAATAAAAATTATATTCACAAATAGTTTTAGGCAAACATTTAAAAATTCGGCCAATGAAGAATGCAGAATCCACGTATTCAGAATTGATGTTGGCATTTCAAAAAAACATTACCCAAAATACTAGATTTGTAACATTTTTTCACGTTTTGGGGATTTTCTTTGATAACTTTTTAAAGTATGCTGCGAATTCGTTGGTTTCGCTCAACAATAAATTGTGTCTCGAAATTGAATGTGTCATCCCAGCTTAACCGATCCTAATCTGAGCCCCGCAAAGCAGTTTCAATTCTGTTTTTTTTTGGGTCTTTCAAACCGGACCAGGCATCGAACATTTTTGATTTATCATCTCCCAAGCCTGCACTCGAAGAGAACCTCCTCTGTTTGGAAATGGTATGTTCAGAAAATTTCTCCAGTCACAGGTAGGGGCCACCGTCCAATTTCAAAGACAATCAACTTTTGAAAGGAGGTCTATGCATTATAACCCTAATGAATGTTGTCCATTCATGGTTTGATTAAATTATCGAATAGCATGGATGTCAATTCCAAATTTTTTTACCGATTTGCTTAAGTTTACCAAAAGTCGAGGCAAAAATGTAAGAAGCTATATACCGAGGTAGAATCAAAACCAAAGATTCGATTAGTTTAGCAACCTGTCCGCGAGCCTAATTTAGCATTTTTAGGACTTGTTTACTTGCAACACACAGCAACATCAATTTTAAATTTATTGGAAATGGTTAAAGATAACATTTTACGAAATTAAGCAAATACGGATAAACTTATTTTGATCGTAAAGTTGGTTAAGGTACCGCCAAGAGGGATCAAACGTCAGATCATAGAAGCGATATTAAAACTGAATTTTATGATGATGATAACGGTATAGCCAGTTGACGACAAGTAAATTTATTATGTTATTAGTGGGAGGCGTCTTTTAAGAAACCTCTCAGCTTCGTTCCTTGGAGAAAAAACAGATCGAAAGACTTACTACGCTTACTAAGGAAACCCTCGCTTTGAAATCTTGTTGCAATAAAACGTGGTATTCTGTTTAGAAATTGTTCTTATACGGGTTTGTTTCCGAAATCTGTAGAAATTTTCGTACAACCGATTTGATTTGGAACTAAGCTAGGAGGACTTTATATGTGAAATGATAAGAATAAGGTCAGCTACTAGATCATAGGTCGGTAAAACCGTACTTAATAAATCTACTTGCCCTTGAGCAGTCGGTTACAAATCACCCAACTTTTGTCCTCTAATTTAGTAGCCAGGCATATTTGTGGCACTTCACATATAAAGGCAAGCAGTCTTAATTCGAAATGCGAGCGTTTGTACCAAAATATCTAGAGATTTCTGTAACACATCCGATGCACTCAGAAAACTATTTTTCTATATTTAAGAAAATCGCCCTGGAATTGAAATCGCCCTAAAATTTATAAAATCGACCTTAATGTCTTTATTTAAGAAATTTCTTCGTGAAATTAAAGTTACCCTAAAAATTAATTTTTTAGAAAATGTTTTTCTAAAACTTTGGGTGAGTCGTTTTAGGACGGATTTTATAGGAGCATTTTTAATTTTCAGGGCGAAATTGGGGTTTATTAGGGTGAGTTGCTTTTTGAGTGTATTGAAAATTGTTTTCGACTAAGCTAAGTGCGCCATGAGTGGTCCCTGTCACATAAATCAGTATTTTTATACCTTCTCTTAGAAAATTCATTTCAGATTAGCCACCGCTACCCTTCCAATAGGAATTGTACTCACCAACACTGACAGCATGCTCTCAAAATCACCCGTAGCTGGCGAGGCATCCATATACTTCTCTTTAATAAAGTAACGCGTATCGTTCTTCTCGATTGGCACACTTTCCTTCAGCCAGGAGATCTCACAGCGCGGCACGCACTCGATGCGACAGGTTAGATTGGCTTGGGGCGAGGAGTGCAGTATGCCCGTATAGGGCGGCAGGTTCTTGATGAAAAATGGCGGAGCGTGTACTTCCAAATTGACTGTGGCCATTACACCCTTGCCACCCTCATTGTACGCATAGCACGAGTAGTTGGTGCGACTATCCAGGCCGACAGGTTCTACCGTCCAGTCCTTGGTGACGATGTCCTGCAGCGGGCCGCGACCGCCGCGCAGCCAACGATATCTAATGGGTTGCATAACCAGTTGAGCAGCGAACGTGAATTTGCCCATTTTGCGGTAGAGTGCGTAAGCGGGGGAAGAGGATGCAGATGCGGATGCAGTTGATGACGATGGGGATGGCCCGCCCGTGTAAAGGGTTAAGATTTGTGATTGTGGCGTGTAGGTGGTGAGCGTGAGCAGTGTACAAAGGGAATGATTCAAATGTAAATCAATTAGAGCATGCGTTTCTTTAATTTCATTCGACTCGAGTTGCGTTTGTTGCTTCTGCTTAAGCAGAGCCTCGTAGGCTGCATCAGCCTCATGAGGCAGCAGGGCTTGTACGGTGTGGTAGGCAATGGTGGTTGGTGGAAGTGTTGTGGTGGTGTTTGTGTCAGCTACAAACCTATTCGATTCGGGATAGCCCGGATCGTCCACAGAGCAGGTAAAACTGACGCTCTTCTTTTTCACAGCGACGATGGGATAGTGCGTGAGAGTAGCCGGTCCCGGTTCGTAGTGTACCTAATCAAATCAAAAGGAGAACGAAGGATATATATATAGTACGTCAAGCATAAATCGGAGTCAGATCTCTAAGATTTATTCAACACTCACCATCAGCTCTTTGTCCTCGCTGCGTGGACCCCAGCCTGCGGCATTGAAGCCCTCGCAGGAATAGTTGTAAAAGAATCCACGTCCAATGCTCTCCAGCAACAATTTGCTGGGATCAATGTGGCACAGATCCTCCTGTGAGTTAAACAAAATTATAAGCCCTTTGCAAAAGCAGTTCTTGCACTAATTCCTCACCTTAGTTTCCTCGCAGTCGGGCAGCTCCTTGAGCAACGTGGAATTGGCATACCAACGCACTTTGGTTAAAATCGAGGGATTGGCATCTAAAATGTTGCAGAATAGTGTCACATTAGACTCGTCGCTTTCCTTGACGGGTCCTTCGGGTATCATTAGAACCTCCACCAGGGGAACATCTGTTTTAAAAAAGGAATAACTGTAGAGATGCAAATTGTGCTTTTGATTCAGCTCTTACACTGCACATCCAGCTGGATTTGTTGTTCGGAGGTGGCTTTGCCTATATCATTGGACAGTTGGCAAGTGTAATTGCCTATATCCTCCTTGTCCGTGGATCTGATTACCAGGGCCACATTTTCAGAGTTGCCACCCTGATAATGATCCGTGTCGTTCACATTGACCAAGTCTCCATTGCGGTACCTGAAATGGAACATGTATCGGAGATTCAATATTAGCTGAGCACACACACACACACACACCCGCACAGTGTCAGTTGCTTATAGGACGCAAGCAAAGAGGGAGATAGCGATAGAAAGCCTGAGCTCTTGTAGGCTATTTAATATTTATGGGCACGTTTCATTGTGTTTTTGTTTTCATAACAACTTGCATAAGTCCCCTCCACTGACTGACTGACTGACAGAGACAGGCAGGGAGTGAGTGACTTTTTAAGCTCGAAACGGACAATGAACAACGAAATTATGTCAAATGTCTCTAAGTCTGCCTGCCTGCCTTTAACTATTTTACGTTGCTTTACTTATTTACTGCCTTTTCTTCTTCTTGTTCCTGCGCTGCATAAGCTACTGCTCTCAACTGTCGTTCATTTAGCATTTTGCTGTTTGACAAGCTTTCAGCTTGGTCCTCCCATTGTCGTTGCCTGCCTGGATCTTAAAATCTACTTACAAATGCAGCACAATTGGCAGGCAGCAAAAGAGTTGACGTAGATAGTTGATGCAATTGCTCAGACCAGCTACAGGGAGTATTTGGTTCTTTGAAGTTTGAACGTTGATGAGCTTCAAATGGAATCAAATGGAAGTGACTAATGGGTAAATATGGAGAAAGACATACATATGTATTTAGAAAGTCATAATAATAATAACCAGCAAGAAATTAATCGCAAGTTTATAGCCTATTTCCATTTCTGCGCATTCTGTGATCGATTGCACGGTTTATCGATAAATCCAAAAAGGAGTTTCTACTGCGTTCAGCGTCCAATTCTACGTCCACAACAGCTGATCTGGTCTGTTTGTTTACCTTTGCCCATCAATTAAAATGAATTTAAGTGATAATATTTTATTGAATGCAATTGCAACAAATTCAGCTAATTCAGTTGAATAAATATGTTTTGCAAATGTTTCATTCATCGATCATCATCACGTATCACCTATATATATTGAGGTTTAATGCGCTTTCTAACAAAAAATTATATTCCACTCTGCTGTTTGGGTAAATATTCATGATTGAGGACAAATAATTTGATCAAATATTGCCGAAAAGTTCCGCCTGAGAAATGCTTGGTGGGTTTTGCGGAATCGATAGTCATTTTAGGAGATTTATTACTTCTGCATTCGCCTTCTATTCAAACAAAGACTTGATACTTATGGATCGAAAGAATCCATTGCCCAATGAAAAAGCATCGAACACATTGTTCAGTCTGCTATTCTTTCGGGCAAGTGATCTATCGGCCATGTACTACTTGTTTCGTGCTTTTGAAGCATTCTCTCCTAGACAGCCCACCGGAACTAAGGAGCAGTTCATTAATTGCCAGCCATGAATTAAAACTTTGGAGACAGTCAGTGACATTGGATACCAGGGACTTGAATTTAAATATAATGAAATTATTCTTTCTCAAAAGGCCTTGAATGCATCAATATCTGTGGACCGCTCGCACGAAAAAACGATTAAAATCATATCAAAATTGTAAAAATATTATGGTCAATTGCATAAAATAAATGGTCTACCCATTTTAGAAAGAGATGGACTTGAATTTAAATGATTTTCTTCTATGAATAACGTCATCTTCTCAGAAAGGCACTTTGAGTGCCGAAACGGGACAACATACGTTGGCATTTTACCAAATATCGCTGTATATGTAAAGTAAACTTCGAAATTTTTTTTTCAGTTTCATTAAATTGCAAGCAGCTGAGGTAATTTTTATTAATTTTTCCAGTAACCACTTAGTAGATGCAGAATCATAGCGACTGTTGTGGACCCAAACCTCAAGCAGGGTTGTATGGCAAAACTAATATGGCACTAAAAGGATAATATTTTTCGAAAAGGGGCAAAAACGGTCAAAAGTCATTAGTTACACATTAATCTATACACTTTTGTGAACAGCTTGTCGTTTTTAGTTGCGTGTAGCAGTATGCAGCAATACTAATACAATACTATAAAAATACACCAACAACAATTGGGCGGACACAATAAAAAACACAATACCAGCAAATCGGAATATAAAACATTTATTTGGCATTCCAGTCCGAACATTTTCCATATTTTCAATTTATTCTCTCTTTAATGGATAAGCCACAGCACACTTGCAAAGTCTAACAATACTTGCCACCGATTTTCGATAAGTCAGGAATGCTCTTAATCAGTCGACCAGCCAAAATTTAACCGACGGCCTTAAAATTTTTTTAAATACAGATTTTTCTTATCTTGTGCATGTACAACTATAAAATCAATGCGATTTTGAGTTTTAAAACCATGAAAAATTCTGACTTAATGCCACATTTTTGTGCATTCTGACCGCTGTGCACTGGCAGAGTTCTTGTACCTAAATTTCAAGTACGTTTTGTTCTTCCTTCTTTTTTTTTGTTTGACGGTCTCGGCCTTTGATATAAATGCCCTCCAGTCGCTTCTGCTTCGTGCGAGCTTGCACCAGTTGTTCACACCAAGGTTGGAAATGTCTTCCCGCACCTGATCTTTTCAGCTAAGTGGTGGGCATCCCCTCTTGCCTTTTCCTCCAAAGTCAGCCGGCTTTAATTTGTATGCCTTTTTTACTGGAGCTTCTTCATCCATCCGGGTAACATGTCCTATCCAGCGCAGCCGCTCTTGCTTTTTGCGCTTCAACAGACTGGTTTCCCCATGGAGCTTATACAGTTCGAGTTTCAATCGAATGAGGTCCAAAAATCCTCCGAAGAATTTTTCGCACGAACACGCCAGTCGCCGCCTCATACACTGCTGTCAATATCCATGCTTCTGCGCTGTTTTGCAGGACTGGAATGATGAGCGACTTGTGGAGCACTGTTTTCGTTCTCGCGAGAAGGCTCTGCTCTTGAACTCCCTACTCAGCCCGTAGTAGCATCGGCTTGCAAGAGTAATTCTTCTTCGGACTTCCAGGCTGATGTTATCATTGTACCGAGGTAGACAAAATTCTCAACATTCTTTAAGTTGCACTCTCCCATTTATACTACCATACCATACTAGGTACTTCGCCTTGTACGCGTTTACCACTAAGCCCATCAGTTTAGACAGCTTCTTAATCTCTGAAAACTCCCTGCTTACCGCCCGTTTGTTTTTGTCGATAATGTCAATATGATCGGCGTATGCGAGTAGCATTAGATCTTTATAAAGAATTGAGCTCGATCTGTTGGCATTTGGGCACTGGCGCAGTATATACTCCATCAGCAGATTAAAGAAGTAACACGATAATGTGTCACCCTGCCTAAAGTCTCTTTAGGCATCAGATCTTTCCTATTTTGAAGGAGCTTTGAGTGCTTCTCATCGTCAGCATGCAAAGTTAAACGTACTTTGCTGGCATACCAAAGGTAGACAGGGTTTCAAAGAACCTTGGCCTTATCGGTCCTTGATCTTATAGTTATAATCAACAAAAGTTGTAGGTTTTGATACCTTTCTCATAGGTGATCTCCAGGTTTTGTTGTAATGTGAATATCTGGTCTTTGGTGGACTTACTAGGTCTAAAGCCACACTGATAAGGTCCAATCAGTGTGCTAATAAGCGGCCTTAGGCGTTCTCAAATAATGCACTACAGAATTTTATAAGCTATGGGAAGGAGACAGATCTCACGGTTGCTATGTTCTTGTGTGTACTTAAATTAGAAACGAAGGATTCTTAAATTCAAAACGCCCGTTAACATTATTGAAACAAAATCAAATCAATAACAGTTCGTACTTGCAGTGAGGCGAAAAATTCTAGAAAACGCGTTCATGGTTGAAGTATTATAGTCCGATTCAGTGCGAAATGGACACAGAAATTACACAAGGCATCAAAATTACCCTTTCTTTTCGTTTATTGAAGCGTTGGTAGTGATTTTAGATTATTTTTGTGTGCTGAACACGAATCTGTTTTTGGAAATGGTCCATCACGTCGAAATTTTGAGTAATTTGAGAGTAAATTGGCTTAAAATGCCTGTTTTGCCCCTAATTAGGTGCGTTTCGTGGGGAATCCGTCGTTTTATTGATTTTATCGGAAAGTAGTATGCTTTAACTTTTAAATAAATTATCTCAAACAGCTCTACGATTTTTTTTAACGAAGATATCGCATTTTAAATACATAACATTATTGTATATCGCCCAAAGATATACCTTGCAAAATCAGTACAAAGTCTAGTTTGTATAGAATTTTAATGTACATTTTCAACAACACCCATTGCATACTTATGGGCAGTACAAAATAAGGTCACAACTAACACATGTATTCAAAACGGTAAATCTCCGGTTAAGAAAATCGAGGAACTGTTTGAGACAATTTATTTTAAGGCTAAGAAATAGTTCCTTACGATATTTAAAAGGAGATTCAAAACAAAAGTATAGTTCCTTCAGAAAACGCCCCTAAAAAGGTTCAACATAGGCACTCTAAGCTACTTTTAGCTCAAATTATCAAAAAATCTAGATCCGATGGACCGTTTCCGAAAACAGATTCGTGTTCAGCACACGAAAATAATCTAGACAATTGAACTTGTATGATATGAGGCAGTCCATGATTTAATGCCCAAATGGTACGAGACAAACCTAGCAATGAATACTTTACTCCCTTATCATCTGCCGAGATAACTTACAACTCCATAAAAAAAAAACTAATTGTAATTGTTGAATTATTTAAGCGCAAAAGGCAATAAACCACAAAGTGGCCTTTACCTCCTTCCTCAAAGAAAGTTGACTTTGCGACAAAGGAAAGTTGCAAAAGGAGAAGGAGGAAAAGTCACAGAAGGAATTCTTGAACCAATTAAAAACGTCTGCCTGAGCGAAGGACTCGAGCAGCACGAAATTGTACTTATGTATATAAACGGTAAATTAATAAAAGGTGGCCGAGCAAATATATTGTACATGCCTACATACATAATTGGGTAGTTCGATAAGTGACCGTTTTCGCAAAGAAAAGAATGCGATTTCAGTACTTTCAACGACGAAAGTGTATTTGCCCCAAAAGATATAACAAACAAAATACTCATAAAAAAAATATTAAACCAAAAATATAGATCAATTGGTTTTGGATGAATGTCAACATGAGATTTACAAAATATTAGTTTAATTTTATTTTGATTGCAAGAGAAGTTACACATAAAACAACCCCCACACATTTGGGATATGCGGCACAGAGAGCTCTTACAAGATATATAAAAATAATTTCAATACAGTTTCCTTTTGCCATTAAGAGCATTTCCGCTGCTGTTAGCCCACTGGATGGACGCACATTTCCGCACGAGACTTTCATTCTTCGTGTAGAGGGGCTCGTTAACTTTTTGGGCAACATACTACGAGAACCAGGGCCGATAATTAAAATTAATTATGCTTGTACCGATGTGCGGATTTATGCCACACAAGTTGTGCTGCATGTGGGGCAGAGTGAAGCACCACCACATGTTGGCCGAGTGGCGAGTGGAGAGCGGTTAGTCATTAAATTAACGAGGCGGCCGGGTACCGAAAAAAACCTTGGTCCTGCTCTGCATTGCAGAGGCAGGTGGAAACACCAAAGCGAGGAAACGCGGCAAAAATGTGAAGTGAAATTGCTTTTCTGCGTTACCTTTCGTTTATTGTAAATCAATTAAAATTTATACTGAAGTGAAGCGGACAACTCTGTTGGCCATATAATTTCGATTTATGCCGCCTGCCCCTGTAAAGTATGCAACGGTTTTTAAATCGTAGGTACAGGAATTTCCCCTTGGTTTTTTATGAGCACACAGAAGTGTACGTAAAATTGTTTGAATGTCAAAGAAAAGAATGAACAACAGGCGAAAGAAAAGAAAGAATGGGCATTGTCTCCGTCGCGGTGAACGGATCTGTTGAATGTTTAAGAGCTGCTGTCGTGGTGTGTTATCCGTTGAATTGTTTTCGCGATGAAGCTGAAACTTTTATGCAGTTGCCAAACTTGTTGAAAAAATAAGAAATTAAACGTAATTCAAAACGAGAAGGCCAAGCTAATTTCGTCTGTGCCGAAGTTTTTATACCCTTGCAAATGCTGTTTTTGAAATGTCACAGTTTAAGAACGCTTACATCAAAATCAAAAATTTTTCTAACTAAAACCCATTTTCCGACAGATAAACATCTGGTTTCGACCAAATTTCGAGAATCTTTTTGAAAACAAATCAAATTAACAAGCGCCGAGTTTAAGAACGATAAAAATTAAAACAAAAAAGTTTTTCTCATTAAGACTCAATTTCCGACCGATCGGTCCTACGGCAGCCTTAAGATATTGTCATCCGATTTCGACCCAATTTTTCGAATCTATTTGAAAGCATATAAAATTAATCTTCAGCGAATTTAAGGACGCTAACATAAAAAACAAAACAAATTTCTTACTAAGACTCATTTTCGACCGACCCATTTTCCGACCGATCGGTCCTATGGCAGCTATAAGATAAAGTCATCCGATTTTGACCACAATTTGCAAATCTGTTTGAAAGCAAATAATATTAATAAGGTTCGATCTTCCTCAGTAAGACCCATTTTCCGACCGATGGTTCCTATGACAGCTATAAAATATAGTCATCCGATCCGGTCGGTTCCGACATTTAGCAGCGTGCTTTAAAACGAAGACTCTGTGCAAAATTTCAGCTCGATAGCTTTAAAACTGAGAGACTAGTTTGCGTAGAAACAGACAGACGGACAGACGGACGGACAAAGCTCAATCGACTCAGCTCGTAGCCCTGATGGATGTATAGAGTTTATGGGGTAGGAAATGAATATTTCTATGCATTGCAAACTTCTGGGCAAAATTATAATACCCTTTGCAAGGGTATAAAAATAGATATGCAATTTTTTACAGACTCTATTTTTTTCTGCATCCTGCTAACGTATCGAAACCACCCAGACTTTCTGAAATTTAGACTTTTTTAGCAAAATCTTTTATGTTTTCTTTACTCAGAAGCTATTAGGTTTTGCTCTCAAATAGCTCTCCCAAACTTGATCAAAGTCGGATGACTGTCTCGACCTCACATCTATACTAAAGGTTTTTTCCAGTACCTAGGTAAAGGTAAAGGTACAAAAAAGGTACTTTTTAAATGTCTTTTAATGCATGGTTTATTCAGTAGCACCTACCCGAAAATGTTCATGACGTGAACTATCCGACCGAAACTTTGAGGCTTCCTTGAAATTTCAACAAAAGTGTACGGAAAAAGAACAAAAGATTCTCAGGAATCAGTAGAACAAATCCGTGTTCCGAAATTCCCAAAATTTCTACTAAGACATTCACTTTGTTTAGTTTTAAGTCAGAAAAATATATAATAATAGGGAATATAATAATAGTATAAGGAAAGCGATATGGACAAGTTTTTGAAACTTCTTTAATAGTAAAATTAGCGACTTAAATGTTTAAGCTGATAACAAAGTCCACTGGTGATAGGGTCCTGGAATATAATTGGGTTTGTTGTGCTAAATAAAATGCTGTCATTTATAATCAACTCTGAATAGCAATCGCATTTTGAAACCATTTAAAAGATAGTTTATGTACCTTACTTCCATGCTAGTTGCGCCGAATGCTTTCTGTATTTCCTTGACTTAATTAGATTAGTTTCCCACTCAGGCTATCATTTGAAATTAAAATCTCAATCATATTCAAGTACCTTATACTTTACTTTTTGACAAGGTAAATGAAAATTTGAACCTAGGTAAGGTAAAAGGTACTGGAATTTAAAAATACCGAGGTAAGGTAAAAGGTACACAAAATATGTATCTAGGTATGTACCTAGGGGTTTGTACCTAGGTACTTCCTAACACTGCAGACGAAGTCAAATGCCTTGCTGGAAGTAAATTATGAACATATGAACTAGAATGTTTATTAAAATAAAAATTTCATTTGGGATATTCTTGTCGCCAAGCTGAGTTTCGGATTTAAGAAATTTTCTTCAGATTGTCAACTACAAAATACTCTAGCCTAAATTTTTACAGAAAAAAATTCCTGTGCCCTTTCCGCTTGAGCATTTTTTTCTTTTTAGTGCTTATAAACAGCGCGAAAAGTCCTACCAAAAGTATGCTATACTTATGAAATTTTTTACAGTAGCCACTCTTATATGGCGGCAATGGTGTGTAGGTTAGTCACCTGCTTGAAAGAAAAACAGGGTTCATGTCTCGGTAAGGCAATATAAAAATTTAATTTGTTTGTTTTAAAAACTAGAAAACTTGAACAATTAAAATTACAGTATTACTTATATTTGAGATTTAAAGTTCTTGTATCCAACTGCTATAAGAGAAACATATAAATTGTTGCACTAGTCAAAAACATTTAAGTACATCCGTGTTCTTTTAAGCAAGCCTTTTGCAAAACAATTGATCTTTTCCTTCAAAAATTAATCAATTTGTAAATATCAGCTGAAAACTAATATAGATCTACTTAAGTTTAATCACGTTCAAGTCACTGTCAAGACACTGTGCAGTCACTGTGATGTCACTGTCAAGTCACTGTTAAGTCACTGCCAAGTCACTGTCAAGTCACTGTCAAGCCACTGTCAAGTCACTGTCAAGTCACTGTCAAGTCACTGTCAAGTCACTGCCAAGTCATTGTCAATTTACTGTCAAAACAAACATAATGTATCGCACTGAATTTACAACTTGACCTCATGGCAGCCACTCTTCCCACCCCCACTTCCCGCCCATCAAACTTTTTTGGCATTTTCACCCACTTTGCGGTCAAAATTTTCTTATTTAGTGCGCGTCTGCATAACTAAACGAAGGTCTATGCCAAATCTTAGATCTCTAGGACTAGCGGTATTGGCTGTGGATATAATCAGGCAGTCAGTCGGGCGTAGAGACTTATATGTATAGATTAATGGATCGGAAATGCCTTCTTCTGCTTGTTACATACTTAGTAGTACCAATTTGGTACCTTTGGTACATGGTATAAGAAAACACAAAAGCAGCTTACTCCCCAACTTCCCTGCTCATCGGTTTTCGGCAACAAAACACATGAAAATCCCGCAAAATGCCTGCTAAATAAATTTCCTCCATGTGTCACTTTTGTGTGTGCATTTAATTTCTCAGTTGGTAAAGCAAAGCGAAAGCTTAACAAAAAATGCACGGAGGAAGCGGGGAGAACGGCTTGTAAAATGCAGGCACTTGACACAGTTGAGAGCGAAAGCGTGTATCTCTGTGTGCGTGCGTGCGTGTGAGTGAGTTTGTTGGCTGTTCCATCTTCATTCATCAAAAGAGCGAGCTGCTGTTCCTTTGCCCCGCCTCTCCCTCTAATTAAGCGCTTGTGTGTGCGTGGCATTTTGTGCTCTAGATGATGTTTATGTAAGCAGAGGAGAGATCCCGGCAAAGTATGCAATGCGAAAAAGTGACTACATTTGGTGCACTATTAATCAAGAGCTTGTGTGAGTGCGTGTGCGTGTGGATGGGTGTCTCCGCCATGCGCCAAATTCAATTTTCAGAATTGCTTTCGGCTTTGCCACAACTTTTTGGAACTTCTCAACAGACAGTGGAGTGCTATTTGCAAGGCCCCAACTAATTTGCATTTCCTTAAACTTAACTGGCATTAGCTGCTGACCAACTGTAGCCCATATATTCCAATTAGAATCCGAATCCGCTCGCCCCACTAAAAAATCTCTGACTCGCATCTCGAAATCTGGTCGAAAATTGCATTTTTCGTAAGCAAATGAGAAATGAGAAGCAGTATTTGCAAAAATATGTCCGGCACTCGCCGATGAATTTCGACCAAGTTTGTTAGCCGTGTTGCGTGTCCTGGTCGCATTTCGGCGTTTGGGATTGAATTTCATTGAGTTGCCGCACCACAGCGATGATTTCGGATTTCGCATTATGCGTGCTCAGCAGGCCACCGTGCGACTGTGTAATTTTATATGGCCCTGTTGCTGCCGATGTGGATATGCCTGGATAAGGCAGGGATTCGCAGCACACCGAAAGAAATTATAGAATACAACAGAAGGACAAGTTAAACAAAAAAATCTCTTTCCATATCTGAGATCTGTTTGTTCATACGGACGGACAGACGGACATGGCTATATCAACTCGCCTGTTGATGCTGATGGTCGAAAACGATTCCTTATTCTTGTTACATACTTTTGCACAAACTTAATATACTCTTTGTACCTTTGGTAAAGAGTATAAAATTTAAATAAAAAAATAGAGGAAAGCTAACTTCGGCTCGACCGAAGTTTATATACCCTTGCAGCTTGATGGCGCCATTACTTTGAGCACTTGCTTGCCAGTTTGCTACTTGTCAGCTATACGATATATTCATCCGATATTCACCAAACTCTCCAAAATTGTGTGGAAACTGAAAATATTCACAACTGGAAGGTATAAAGACGCTACCATGGAAAACAAAAAAGTTTTTCTCACTAGAACTACTTTTTCGACCGATTGTACCTACCCGATTGCAGCTATATGCCATAGTCATCCGATTTGGATCAAACTTGGCAGAATTATGTGGTAGCATAAAATATTTATCAGTAACAAGTTTGGTAGTGAAAGCATTGAAAACAAAAAAGTTTTTTCTACTAATACTTTTTTTCAGACTTATCTTTTGTATGGCAGCTAAACTATATAGTAGGCCGATTTTATAAAACTTGGTGGGATTATGTGAAAGCATAGAAAACTTAGAAATTCGAGGTTTTGGCACGTTTGCGTTAAAGCCAAAAAAGATTGTCTAACTAAAACTACTTTTCGACCGATAGTTCCTATGGCAGCAATATGATATAGTCATCCGATTCGGCCGATTCCCACAAATGTGCACCGTATATGTACCAAGATGCTTCGTGCAAAGTTTGGTTAAGATAGCCCTATAACTGACGAAGGAGATAGCATAGAAACAGACGGACGGACGGACAGACAGACGGACATGGCTATATCAACTCAGCTCGTCATGCTTATCAAGAATATATATACTTTGTGTGGTCGGAGATGCTTCCTTCAATGCGTTACAAACATCTGGACAATTTTAATATACCCTCTACAAGGGTATAATAAAGGAAAGCTAACTTTGGTGTCGCTCTATTTTCCTCCTTGGTCCACAATAGGAAAAAACAGGGAACATTGGACTCAAGATGAGAACAAACATTATCCAAAACAATGTAAGAATGTTTTTCTCATTTGAAATACAATGTTCTCACTTTATGAACAATTTTTTGAGTGCGCAAAAACTTGATGTCACATGGGTTCACTTTCAAGAACATTTTATTCTTAACTGGAAAACAAATTTTAATGATTTTGGATCAGGTTCTAAGCGGAACATGGGAAAATTGCCCCAATTCTTTGGATTGGAATATTTCAATACAATATTTATATTCTATGTGTGCTTTGCACACTTTGTAGGGTGACTAGGTTGCTTTCTCAAGACTTGGATATGACTTGGGTGTAGGGTTGTAGATATTTCTCAAAATATCAATATCGATAATATCAAACATCAAATTTTCTAATATCAATGTTTGATATATTTCGAGCCCAAAAAACATTGATACATTCTAAAGCTTAATATAACAGAAAATTTATTAAAGAATGTCTTCGCCAAAAGACCAGTGCCATTGCTAGTAGCCACTATATATGAGCTTTCCAGAACAAAAAACAGTTTCGATCCATTTGGGATGGATAGTTTTTTCATATCCATTTTTGTATATTCTTTAGACGATTTTTATTGGATGAAAATATAAGATCGATCTTGCTTTATATGGATATTATGAATATTCTTTTTAGATATTTTAACTATCTAGTCCAAATGGATTCCGAAATTATCCAATGGATCATGAACACATATTCTTTTTTTTTCTGTGTAGTGAAGTTTTATTTTCAGTAAACCTTAAATGCCTGTACTCAGATGAGATAAATTATTTAGAATAATTGCTGGCACAATACTTCTGATAAATAAGACTTCTGTCCAAAAATCATTTTGATTTTAGAGCTGTGTTTCTATTCATCTCATGTATTGTGCCGAATTTTATTATACCCGTTACTCGTAGAGTAAAAAGGGTACATTAAAGTCGTGCAAATGTATGTAACAGGCGGAAGAAATCATTTCCGAACATATAAAGTATGTATATTCTTGATTAGCATAAACAGACGAGTCGATATAGCCATGTCCGTCTGTCTGTATGAACACCTAATCAAAAAAAAAAAGAAAATCAAATAACTCTAAATATTTAGAAAATCTAGCCTTCTTTAATGTAATTTGAAAGATTCCATTTAATTAGAATTTCTCTTTAGAGAATTTTGACATCCGACTATTTAGAGATATATGAAAAGTGTAAAGGCAGTTTTATTTTCTGAACAGGGTTTATCGCTCTGTGTAGAAGCTATCAGTAAGAAGAGAAATCGGCCCTTAATTATTTAGTGAACTGTTCAGCACAGAGGCTAAGCACAATCTGTGTAGGTTGTCTTAATCACAACCTACTCTCTTTATTTCAATTAATACACCCAGAGAAATCTAGCACTAATTGGCGAGCCTGAAATAGGCTTCAATTAAGATTTTTTTCTTGTTAACTTCTTAAGACAAAACTGCTCGAATACGAGAAGACAATCGATCTCGACTTCGAACTTGTGGGCGAAGGAGAGCGTGAGCAAAAATTGAGAACAACCCTGCAGGGAAAGTAACTAGTTCACAACCGGAAATATACCTGTCTATAAAAACTTGCAACTGGTCGCACTTCCTATCCAAATCTAAGCATTGATGTCATCCATTTTACACAGGCATGTCATAGGCATGTGACAATTGTCCCCGGCAGCAGCCATTTCTACCAGTTTAATGCCAGATGGCATAGGTGGGAGAGAATTGTCCCCTGCAGCAGCCATTTTCAACCAGTTAAATTCCAGTTGACCTTTGAGTGTTCCCTATGACAGTCTGTTTATGTCGATGCTCAGTACATCGAAATCTGTCATTCAACTCACTCATCACCAATTCGTTTGCAACTAGTTAAAGTTCTATTGGATTACAATTAGCTCAAATTATTATTTCAAACCAA